>MJUU01003254.1:2887-16803 GCA_002080025.1 Modiolus philippinarum | reverse complement strand
ACCTTACCGACGACGGACTACATCAGGCAGCACTACCTTGGTTCCGATGATAGATACCGTATCGCTCCTAAGATTCGCGAGAGTCTGAGGACGATGCAGCGTCGGGCTATCAAGGTACAGGCTGCAGACAGTCTTCTTTTCAAGTTGGCCAGGCAGAAGAAGTGTTCTATAGACCAATTATCAGATCCCGATATTGATTCCATGCCCATATCCCAGGCCATGATAGACCGTCTTTTTACGACGTACCGGAGAGACGCTCAAATCAAGATCGTTAGGACTGCAATGAAGGAGCAGCTCCGGATTCACAAATCCGAAGCCGCTAAGTCATTGCAGCCTAATGATCTCGATGGGATCGCCGCCCTGGTAGCTACACAGCAGTGGCCCAACCTTGTCATCCGCCCTACGACTGATGGCAGAGGTGATGGTGTTTTCACCAGTGACCGAGTAGTGCGTAAGGGATCCGTCCTCATGGATTACCATGGGGAACTCATTTCCAGACGGGAGGGGGAGCGTCGTGCATCCACTTTCGAGGATGCACAGTCCTGTTTCATGTTTTATTTTGGGAACGAGTGCATTGACGCTTGCACTCTCCCGTGCCCCTGTCATCCCAGACTGCCCACTTCATTTGGTCGTATGACCAACCATACATCCAGCGCCTTGGCCAACATGAAACCGGTGAAGATCATTTTAATGATCGTCCGGTGATTGTTTTTGTGGCCAAGCGCGATATACACCCACTGGAGGAGTTGATGTGGGACTATGGGGTCACCAGATATGAGGACGGATCCAGGATTGAGTGGGCATAGTGATCAAAATCCCGTTTTATAGTGCTTATGACATTATTAGTGCTACCTTGGGGGGGTCTATCTTCGGGGGTCTCTCATAAAGTAGGAGCCTTAGTGTTGTAATCCTGGGCCCTACCATGTATAGTGTAAATATGTGCAGTACTTATCGCGTTTTTTTTCCGTTGGGGTGTATGATAGGTTGGTACCTTAGTGTTGTAATCCTGGGTACTAACCTGTCTCGCGGTTAGGGATTTTTTTGACTTCCGAAGGGGTATGCCTTAGTGTTGTAATCCTGGGCATTTACCTCACAAAATTATTCATATGGTCTCGCGTTCGCGGTCGTGGTTAGGGATTTCTTTGGCAGCCGCAGGGGTATGCCTTAGTGTTGTAATCCTGGGCATTTGCCCCACAAATTTTTTCACATCCTGTCGCGGTTAGGGATTTCTTTGGCAAGGTAATGCCTTAGTGTTGTAATCCTGGGCATTCACCTCTCGAAATTATTTCATTTGTTGTAAATAATGTATATATTGTATATAGTAATTAAATTAATATATTAAATATTTTAAATAAACTTATTCTAATTACTTTTATCTCGACTAAATTTCAAAATTTTAATTCCTATCATAATCCAATAAATATTTCTTTTTCTCAATCTAAAATTCATATAATCTGAAATTCTTAAATTCATATAATCTGAAATTCTATAATCTGAAATTCTTAAATTCATATACATTGAAATTCTTAAATTCATATAATCTGAAATTCTAAAATTCACAAATTTTGTGACCGTGAATAATTATATATATATACCAATGGAAGGTCACACTTTCTCTTTTGAACTAAAAAAAAAAAAATGGGCCGTTCCTTCATGGAACTCTTGCATAAAAACATTTTTGTCATTCAAGTTGACTCTAAGGTTTTTTTGCAAGAGGACGCTAGATACGCCTGGGTTAAGTTAAGCTGAAATCTAGCATGTTTATAGCTGAATAGGTAAAGGGTCGAAGAACAGACAAGAATGGCACAATAATGTTTCTTTGCAAGGTAAGTGCCTACTTAAGGTCATTTTGAATATATCTTTTGCATTTTAATAGCTCTGTATAGTTTTCCCTCTTGTCCGGTATCTGGTCCGCCAAAATAGCGGACCAAAGTTGCGGATACGAGGGAAAATACTTATCATTGGTGAAGAATGACATATTATACTTGCAAATGAAGGGCAATTAACATTTGAGTCATTAACAGCCAGTATGTATTAAGTCATGTAGGTTTTTGTAGCTTTTCCATGGTTGTGGGGGTAAATCAATATTCTTCAGTACATACTTATATCTGTATAGTCAGCAACAGGTCTGCAAATTTTTGGACTAGTGCCAAGTGTGACTAAATGTCTTTTAAATGTTATATTATGATTCATAATGATAACAAACAACATTCTTAGTCATTTTCAATCATTATCCGTGCATTTAGTTTCGGTTGTATAGTTTTCCCTCCTGTCCGGAACCTGGTCCGCCAAAATAGCGGACCAAAGTTGCGGATACGAGGGAAAATACTTATTATTGGTAAGGAGGACATATTATACTTGCAAATGGAGTGAAATTAATGTTTTATGTCTTTTGCAGCCATTATCTGTTAAGTCATGTAGGTTTTTAAGGGTTTTCGATGGTTATTGGGAGAAGTCAATATTCTTCAATACATGCTTATATCTGTATAGTCCGCAACAGGTCCGCAAATTTTCGGACAATTGCCAAGTGTGACCAAATGTCTTTTAAATGTTATATTATGATTCATAATGATAAAAAACACACATCCTTATTCATTTTCAATCATTATCTATGCATTTAGTTTACGTTGTATAGTTTTCCCTCCTGCCCGGAACCTGGTCCGCCAAAATAGCGGACCAAAGTTGCGGATACGAGGGAAAATACTTATTATTGGTGAAAATGACATATTATACTGGCAAATGAAGGGAAAGTTATGCTTTATGTCATTTGCAGCCATTATCTGTTAAGTCATGTAGGTTTTTTAGGGTTTTCGATGATTATTGGGAGAAGTCAGTATTCTTCAGTACATACTGATATCTTTATAGTCAGCAATCTCCTAATAACCATTGAAAACCCTAAAAACCTACATGACTTAACAGATAATGACATAAAACATTAATTTCACTTCATTTGCAAGTATAATATGTCATTCTTTACCAATAATAAGTATTTTCCCTCGTATCCGCAACTTTGGTCCGCTATTTTGGCGAACCAGGTTCCGGACAGGAGGGAAAACTATACAACGTAGACTAAATGCATAGATAATGATTGAAAATGGCTAAGAATGTTTGTTTTTTTATCATTATGAATCATAACATAACATTTAAAAGGCATTTAGTCACACTTGGCACTTGTCCAGAATTTGCGGAGCTATTGCTGCCTATACAGATATAAGTATGTACTGAAGAATAGTGAATTTCTCCCAATAGCTATCGAAAACCTCAAAAACCTACATGACTTAACAGATAATGGCTGCAAATGACATAAAATATTAATTTCCCTTCATTTGCAAGTATAATATGTCATTTTCACCAATAAGAAGTATTTTCCCTCGTATCCGCAACTTTGGTCCGCTATTTTGGCGGACCAGGTTCCGGACAGGAGGGAAAACTATACAACGTAAACTAAATGCATAGATAATGATTGAAAATGACTAAGAATGTTGTTTTTTTATCATTATGAATCATAATATAACATTTAAAAGAAATTTAGTCACACTTGGCACTTGTCCGAAAATTTGCGGACCTGTTGCTGACTATACAGATATAAGTATGTACTGAAGAATACTGACTTACCCCACAACCATGGAAAAGCTACAAATACTTACATGACTAAACACATACTGGCTGTAAATGACTCAAAAAGTTAATTGTCCTTCATTTGCAAGTATAATATGTCATTCTTCACCAATAATAAGTATTTTCCCTCGTATCCGCAATTTGGCGGACCAGGTACCGGATAGGAGGGAAAACTATACAAAGTAAACTTAATGCATAGATAATGGTTGAAAATGACTAAGAATGTTTGTTTTTAATCATTATGAATCATAATAAAACAGTTTAAAGACATTTGTCACACTTATACCTATACTTATACTAGGTCGGCAACAGGTCCACACAAAATCCGGACTAGTTCCAGTGTGGCTAAATGTCTTGAAGTTAATGTATTATGATATGTTATGATAAAAAACAAACATTCTAAGTCATTTCCAATCAGTACCTTTGCATATTGATATCATTTTGCAGTTTTCCCTCCTGTCCGGTACTTGGTCCGCAAAATTGGCGGACCAAAGTTGCGGGTACGAGGGAAAATAGTCGACAACTAATCCATAAATTTCCAAACAGGTTCCAGTGAGGCTAAATGTGTTGTAATTGTTGTATTATGATATGTAATGGTACAAAACAAACATCCTTAATCATTTCCAATCAATATTCATGCATTCTGATAGTTTCGTATCTGTCCGGTATTGGTCCGTAAAATTAGCGGACCAAAGCTGCGGATACGAGGGAACATACTAATAGTGGGCAATGAAGGACATATTATGATAAAAAGAAACATTCTAAGTCATTTCCAATCAGTAGCTATGCATATTGATATCATTTTACAGTTTTCCCTCCTGTCCGGTACTTGTTCCGCCAAATTGGCGGACCAAAGTTGTGGGTACGAGGGAAAATAGTCGACAACAAATCCATAAATTTCCAAACAGGTTCCAGTGGGGCTAAATGTGTTGTAATTGTTGTATTATGATATTTAATTATAAAAAACAATCATTCTAAGTCATTTCCAATCAGTATCTAAGCATTTTGATAGTATCGTATCTGTCCGGTACTTGTCCGCAGAATTCCGTTATGTTCAGAGCTGGTCGACCAAATATGCGGACCAAGTGCAAATGTTAAGAAATATGTTATAAAGGGTTATACTTTGCTATTTCAGCATTAAAACATGGTTAATTGGCTTATATTAGCCTTAGAAACACTTTTTATGAGTTAACTAACTTGGTCCGTGAAATTAGCGGACCGAGGGAAAAGGCTCGGAGATAGGTCCGCATATTTGGCGGACCAACTTCAAACATAAAGAAATGACTTTTTATTGTTATGATTTGATACTTTATGATAAAAACAAGTATTTCTAGTCAATATCGAACAGGTTCTACTCATCTATTACGTCTGAGGTGTTTTTTGAATATCGGTTTTGGTCTATGTTTATCCCCACCAAAGGGAATGTTTTACCTATAATATAGTTACCAGTTGGACCAAACATTGTTTTAAGGTTAAATTGAGACTAATTGCATGCTAAATGGTCATATATTAGTCTTAGAAACACTTATTATTAGTTTCCTAAATTGGTCCGTAAAATTAGCGGACCGAGGGAAAAGGCTCGGAGATAGGTCCGCTGATTTAGCGGACCAAGTCCAGAAATTTTCCGGACCAGCCAGAATTTTATGAAATACTATTTAAATGTTATATAATGATGTTTTATGATAATATTAAACATTATAAAGATGCTCAATCGCATGCCCGTAGAAATGCACTTACCGGGGCATAATTTCACCGGCCCCGGCACTAAGCTTCATAAGCGTCTGAATGCAGACGGCACCCCCAAACCTTAGTCGATTCCCATCAATTGCTTGGATAAGGCTTCCTATCATCACGATCTCTGCTATGCTCAGCATCAGGATACGGCCGATCGCAATTCCATCTGCGATAAGACCATGCTCAAGGAACTGGACGGCATCCAGCAGCCCACGGCCCGCGAGCGCATGGATCGAGCGCATGGATCGAAGTATCGTCAGACCCATCATCGGCACCAAAGCACGATTTGGGCTGGGCGTGGGAAAAAAAAGTCCGATGGTCGGATGAACTAGCCGAAGAGCTGCACAGCCCAGTCCGGCGCAAATTTCAAAAGCGTGATGGTAGGCGGCGTGGATGAGATCTGGGCTGCCGATCTCGTAGATATGAGCGCCTTCTCCCGCGATAATCGAGGCTTCAAATATCTTCTGAGCATCATCGACGTCTTTTCCAAATACGGCTGGTTGGTGCCGCTCAAGGATAATAAAGGCGCCACGGTGCGAGATGCCTTCAAGGATCGCACGCCCGAGAAGCTATGGACCGATAAGTGCACGGAATTTTACAATCGCGACGTGAAGAATCTGCTCCGGAAGCACGACGTCGATCTTTACTCCACAGAAAACGAAGAGAAATCGAGCGTCGTGGAGCGCTAGAATCGCACCATGAAGGAGAAGATGTTCAAATATTTTTCGGCCAATTCCACGCGCTCCTACCTTCCCGTCCTGGACGATCTCGTCCGCCAGTATAATACCTCCAAGCATCGATCCATCAAGATGACCCCCACCGCCGCCAGCAAGAAAGAGCACAAGGCCAAAGTATTCTGGAATCTCTACGGAGACCTTCCGCCCATGCAGCCTCAGCGATTTAAAGTCGGCGATCAGGTCCGAATCACAAAGAAGAAGGGCATCTTCGAGAAGGGATATACTCCGCGTTGGACGAAGGAGATCTTTACCATCGCCCAGGCCCTGGCGACGCAGCCGCCCACCTATCGTCTCAAAGACTACAAGGGTGAAGAAATCGAAGGATCCTTTTACGAGCCCGAGCTCCAGCGCACCGACCATGATATCTTTCGCATCGAGAAAATCTTGAGCCGACGCATTCGGAATGGGGAGAAAGAAATCCGCGTCAAGTGGAGAGGATATCCTAAAACCTTCAATTCCTGGGTCAAGGAGTCCGACTGGAAGTAATCATGGCTTTTCGGATGCTCATTGGGCATCCAAAAAGGCAGATGCGTCTGCAGATCGTAGATTTCTTTGACCAGATGCTCGTAGATGGCTCGTTATCCGTGGTGAGACTTGATCTTTTTATCCATGGTTTCGATCCTTCCTTGCATCGCACTGACTGCCTCCTGCCAATTTTTAGCATACCATCCCTTGGTGACCAGCTCGTCTGCTCGGGTCCCTTCTGGCAGTTTGTGGATCGCATGCCCTTGAATATCTAGATTCGTAGTCATCAAACCGCCATTGGTCGAGACGCACTCCGTCTTATCGACTTTGATCAGCAGCTTCTTGGTAAGGTCTTTGATGGATGCTTCGTACTTCCTTTGCACCCGCTTGATGGTCATCTGCATCTGCTTCATTTCCGAATCGAGCTCGTCCGTGTCTTTCATTCTTTGCTTCAGGTGCTGAGTGACCCATTTCTTCGTCACGGCGTCCGAGCTATCCCGCGGCAATCCAAGACTGGTGATGCGATGATCGCTCATATTGAGATCCTGAAGCATCCGCCAGATGGGCATGCGCTTCCTCGAGTGAGATCCAACTTATCCATTTATCTATAGTCCGAAGATCACGTCATCGAGCGTCTGACCTTCCGAAAGAAGCTTCAAGACATGCAAGCAAAAGTGTCCGCAGACCACGTCGCCGCGCCGCTGGATTCATCGGTATTATATCGAATCTCCGGCCGCAGATAGTCGATCATCTGGTAGGGCGGAGGCAGGCCGTAAGGATCGAAGTAGACTTTCTGTCCTTCGCGCTTATGCCAGCATGTCTTGTGCGAGCCGGGGCCATCGCGATCGTCTTGATTCAGGATGCCGCATTCGATGGGCTGGGGGCTGGGAGGCAAGGCATCGCGCATGAATATTCCTCTGAGTCGAGGGATTCTCAGGGTCTTAGCAGCTTCCTCCAGCTCTAGATTCGAGAGGGGCTGGTGGGGGAGGATGATGTCGTGCACTTGTATGCTGCTCATTTATCTAAGTGCGAGGCGTCGTGAGTGATTCGATAATGTCCGTGGGCAAGGGTGCTGATGCCGTCGGGGAGGATGTAATGCTTGTCGTCTTTGGCGGAGAGTGCGATCTTGTTGATCTGCTCGGCATAGATCTGATGGAGATGGCTGCGGAGGATATTCATTGGACGATGGATTTCTTGCTGGGTGGTGAGGCATCGCTTGTAGTCCTCGAAGGCGATGCTATGCTCGCGGACGCTCTTCGTGACTCCCTTCGCCTTCTTCGTGGTCTGACCGTCATCCATCTTGAAGGCGTATAGCTTCGCCCGGAGCCCCACGAAATCTGTCATGGCCTTGCCGCCGCATTCGTCCTTGAATTTTCCGAGGATCTTCTTATTCATGCCGGTGGGGATGGCGGAAGGATGATCGGCCGGATAGTTGGACGTGTCGAATTTTTCCTGCACGTGCGGAGCGATATCCTTGTAGAAATCGTCGGTCTGGATCTCGTAGGCCAAGCTGTCAGTGTCGGTGAAAAGCAGTCGAGCCTTATCACCGTACATCTTTCTCACGAATCCATAGTGGAAATAAACTGGGCTCCTGTTGTGATACACTAACAACAGGTGACTGCTAAAAATCCCGAGGTCAAGATTATTACCCCGTGATTTTACGAGACGTTGCTAAAGACTAATCAACAACGGTCGTTATGTGAATATTTTCCCGGAAAAAAATGAAAACAATCAACACTTTCGACCAATGAAACACGACGTAACAATGGCCGTCACCCGTTCCTAACGAGCGTAGCATTGTGGAACGGCGAACCAGTTTATAGTGGAAATCGTACATGAGAAGCTTCGAAATATCTAAGATGCAGGCTCACAGGTAGATCGGCTTATCGAATTTCAGCTTAGTCTTCTTCATGTGGACGGCCGCCAGATTTTCGGTGAAGACCACTCGACGATCGAAATTGGGCTTGGCCACGAGCTTCAGGGCCTGCTTCTCGGTGGTGACCAGTCTGACGTCCACACTCTTCCGGATATTTTCCATGGTCTTGCCAAAGACTGAATTGACCATGAGCTTGAAGAAATCCTTCTCGGAGTCGGTCTTGGCCTTGGCGCGAAGAGCGGTATTCAGATCCACGAAGTGCTTGAGCCATGGGGATTGTCTGAACCTGATGATCCGACGTCATTTCGTAAGCTTCATACCCATCTTCAAATACGTCTTGAGATTTCGATAGTGGAGGGTATATTTTTCCCGCTTGCCAAGATGAGGCACGAGCTTCCGGACTTTGTCGATCTCCACATTCTCAGGCGCGAGAGGATAGTCGTTGTAGGCGTCGTGAAGATCCTGCGGATATTCGAGATCACATTCTATCATGGCGCCATATTCGTGATCGTCGGGATAGCTGAGAATCTCGTCGATCTCCTCCGGCTCCGCCAACTCGAAGTCTCCCGTAGGGAGAGGCTGCGTCATGGCCCACCCGTAGAGATTATTAGCATCGACGTTGGTGAGATATTTTGTGGGCTGGGAAGCATCGTACGTGCTCATGTAGGGATTATTGGCCCGAGCGTGGCGATGAGAGATCATGGCCACCCCTCCCCTGGTCGCTTGCTCAAACATCATCAGCATATCTGGATCGGAAAGAAGCTTCAATCTCTGCCAAGTGGTTTTGAGGGCGGCGTCGTAGGACAATCCGGGCGATGTGAAGTAATTAGCAGGATCAAGCCCGTAATGAGTCTGACAGATATCCCAGAAATTCTCGTAGATATCTGCCAGCAGCAAGACGTCGGTTTCTAGGTAGAGATTGTGATAATCTCGTAGGGTCTTGCATTCGAAGGCCTCCCAGACTCTCTGGGCGTGCGCGTAGTCTTCGTCGGTGATGTCCTCCCCGGAAAGTGTGCGGTAGAAGGCTTCCTTGGGTGGAAGCTGAGTCTCTTCCAGCTTGGCCTCCCCATCCATATAATCGTAGGGAAATACCCCCTTCTGAATCATCAGCTCGTGGCGATCACCAAATCTTGCTTTCACGGTCTTGAATTGGTCGGGTGTGAGATTCTTGGCTAGATTATCCAGCGAGCTGAGCGTGAAGCGCAGCGAATCGACGAATCTCATCTCCAGATCTCCTGTCTGCTTGGAGAAGCTGATATATTTCTCATCAGTATTGGGGATGCAGGTGATCTTACCCACAGAGAATCCAAGCTCCTTGACGAAGATGTGAGCATCACATCCGCTCAAATTGTGGAAGAAGATGGGGACGTGCTTCGGGAGCTGGAAATCTAGATTGTACTGGTTGCTTGCTGCGCCGCGATATTTCCCAGTAAGATGGTCGTGGTCCCGAACCTTATCTCTTCCCAGTTCATCCCCGCAAATGTGGCCGTGCGTGCTTTCTTCGAAGCTCTCCTTGTCCTCATCGGTCATCACCATGGGCTTATTCTCCTTGTATAGCTTACCGATTGCTCGCACTTCTTCTTCGATGTACTGGTTGTTTGCTGCGCCGCGATATTTCCCAGTAAGATGGTCGTGGTCCCGAACCTTATCTCTTCCCAGTTCATCCCCGCAAATGTGGCAGTGCGTGCTTTCTTCGAAGCTCTCCTTGTCCTCATCGGTCATCACCATGGGCTTATTCTCCTTGTATAGCTTACCGATTGCTCGCACTTCTTCATCGATGCACTCCACGAATTTCTTGGCCACATCCTCCCTGCAGTAGACGACAGGATCCTTATAGTCCCCGTGAGCGTATTTAAAGTAAAAGGAGAATCCCGAGGGGCGCTGAACCTGGTAGGCCTTCGTGTAGGAGTGGGAAGGATCCGGCTGGCAGGTATCGAGCTTCTCCGTGAAGCACTCGAAATCTGCGTAATGCGAAGGGGACTCTCATCATCTTTTTGTGGTTGTGGAAGGCTATGGTGGTCCCTTCTTCCGGCATCTCGATTCTGACGGCCTCTTTCTGACTGCAATATTCCATGTGATCGTCCAAAATATCCTGCCTGGTAAAATGTTGCAAGCATCTACGGCAAAAGTAAGCTTGCCCATCATGATTCGTAACCTGAGAGCTTAGAAGTCGGGAGAGGGTCTTGATCCATCAGTAATGCCGCTTGTCTTCGTGGGTCAGGAAGAGGAGATCTACGTGAGTGGGGCCCGTATTCTTGGATATCCTGAGGGGATAGATCTGAAGATCCTCTTCCCCATCTTCACCCTTCTTAACGCCGTCGAAGCTGAAGACGTTAACGTTGATGGTGGGATTCTGCCTCTCGAACTTGTCGATTGCCGCGAGCGAGACTGGAAAGTCGATGCCGTCGAAATTGAGCTCTTTTTCCCATGGTTTGTACTGCGTCACTCGGTTGGCTTGCTTACGATCCACCTCAGTATTGTGAAGCGCTGATAGGACTGCCCACTGGAAGCAGCGATCATCCCTATTCCTCACATTGATGATAGCTTTCTTCTGATTCAGCTTCTGTGGGAGTGGTATGAAGGATCTGCCCTTGAGAGGCTTGAATTGGTTGAGGTGGATTTCTAGCTTCTAGACTTTGTTGAAAGTCCATCCGCTCCCTTCCCGCATGTACTTAGCCACATTTTCCTTGGCCTTCGCCATCATGAAGACAATCTCCAAATCGAGGTTGGATGACTGGGTGAGGGTAGTAAGACCTGAATGGAAGTAGGGAGTGATGTAGGTATGTTCCCTGTCGCGAGATTGGTCTACACCATCTCTGCTAGGAGCACCAAATGCACCTTCAATCCCTTCTTTTTGGCGAGAGCATCTGAGATGGTGGTGAAGATTGTGCTCCGACTTACTTTGAGAAATGTGGCTATGTCGTGCGGCTTCAAAGGTTCGATGACGACCGTGCCAAATACGCCATTCAGAGCTTCCCGCCTATCGGTGACCTTGATTTCCTCCTCGGCTGGGGTATTTTGGATATTCTCTTCCATCAGATGGAGAAGATCGTCTCTCTTGAGCTGGGAGTATTTGGTGAGGCCGCGATTCTTTGCCAGCGCTTTGAGCTGCTTTTTGGTGAAGACTTCCTGGCGGACAAATTTACGGGTGGTTTTCTCCTCGATGAGCTTCACCAAGGCCTCCTTGTTTTTCCTGCTAAATCCCCTCA
Source organism: Modiolus philippinarum (assembly GCA_002080025.1). Classification (NCBI taxonomy): domain Eukaryota; kingdom Metazoa; phylum Mollusca; class Bivalvia; order Mytilida; family Modiolidae; genus Modiolus; species Modiolus philippinarum. Next base: position 5,164 of record MJUU01003254.1, on the reverse strand, counting down.
GACCCTCATCCTTAGCTATTTGACGGAGAGTCTTCATGTTTTCTTTCACCACCATTTTTCCTTCGACTGGGATGATCTCCTTCTCCTCCTGCTGATCCGATTGACTCCTATGCCTCCAGCAGAGACCATCCTTCCCGGGCTTGCTCTTGCAGAACTGCCCTTTCTTCCTCTTGAGTGGGTAGCCGCATGTACGTCTCACCGACTCTTCTTCTACCTGATTTTCAAATCGTGGCTTCGTTGATTGCGCCCCACAATTTTGACATATATCGGGATGTCCATACACCTGCGTCAGATTGGGATTTTCACAACACTGCTGCCTTGGGGCTGGGGTGCTTTCCCCAAAACTTCATTATCCAGAAAGAAATCCTTGAACTGATCCATCTTATTTCTTTCGGATGCCATATCTTTATTTATATCAATCATAGACGTAGGCACACCTCTCTTTAAGGTGTCCTGATCCCCACTTTCCTGTAGAGACTGACTATTGCTCTGTGCGAAAGACATAATTCTTGTATTTACCCTATGATCAGTAGGAATGCCGTCCGTTTGCATTTTGCCCTCGAGTTAGGGATTTTTTCGCAGGATTCTGCATGATTGTGGCAGAACTGTCATTTTCAAACTACTATTTGACCAAGGTGGTATTTCGTAAAGTGTCCTGGTATATTACCCAGGTCATCTCTCCAACGAAAGAATTAATTTTTCACGTATATAACTGGAAATTCCCTGGACAGAACAATTCCAAACTTTGTCTATCAGTCTGTATATTTTTTTTGAAATTTTGCCATTAATTAATAGTTCTTATTGACCAGGTTGTTTTCTTGTTTAGTTATTTTTTTTTTTATTTTTTTATTTTTTTAATTTTTTTTTGGGAGGGGGGGGGGGTTTTTCCCCNGGGGGGGCTTTTCCCACAGGTTCCACTAATTAAATTTCAGAGAAAGTATTTTCATGCGACCAATGATGACATCAGGGGGGAAATGAGCATATGTACGGTTGAAAGGGGGAAAAATGGCAATGATCTCATTTTTCCCCCGTGTTCCGTAAGGGGGACAGTTTGGAACATGCCCAATTTTCCGGGGAGAAAAATAAGCATATGCTACTTTTCCCCCCGGTAAAACTGGCATGGGGGGAAATGGCTAAAGAACACTGGCTCCATTTTATGCTTGTGGTGCCTATACAATTAAGTTGAGCTGTATTGTTAGTTTTTTATATAGTTTATAATATCTAGCCGAGAATTTATGAGCCGATCGGTGAAAACTTTTACTATGAAACTGACTGCTTGGTTTATTTATTTTATTTATTCATTTCATTTTTATTTTTATTATGTTGATGTTGTTGTTCATTTCTCTAAATTTTCTTTAATTATTCTCTTTGACAATTTACATAATTAGTGCGTCAGTGTCAACAAGAGTCTAGAGAATTCCACACACAGACACATTCCTACTCTTTTTACCCGGCCTTAATACAATTTTCCAAGGAAATATCAAAGCGACTTTTTCCGTGCATAATATACATATCAGGCGTATTCTTTCTTTTCAGACGCACAAAAGGCTGAGAAATTCAAGAAATTGACACAGAAATGTAACATATGAACTAAATCATTCACGCACTATATTCGAGAACAGGTGTAAAATAAATACTAAAATATCATGAATTCCGTCTCCAGCGTTTTCATTTTCGACACTTGCATTTGCAAAAATTAAATTTTACATTTTCATTTTTTTTTTTCAAGTTCTCAGCGCAAAGCACAACCCATATGTTGTCTTTCGGAATATAGGGTGCAGCATACAAGACAGTTTTACTTGCTCTTCCGGAGTACTGCACTCGATGTCGCGTATAGAACAGAGAAATTGTTAGATACATATGTGTGTGTGTGGGGGGGAGGGGTAGTGTCCGCGAAGGTTGCAACCACCTCCGATCCGGAAAGATATTTTAAATTTCGTTAGGAATTTAAAACTTAAACTTTGACAAAAATAATTCCACAAATCGGCTTGAACCGCCTGTTTTTCCTTAACAACATCGGACCCCCTCCCCCTTTTCTGAATCTGTGCTAAATATTGGAAGAGTTCACTTTTTATTGAATTTGAAATGAACTGTTCCGAACTGTAATCACTGTGAATAACTGTAGAATAAGATACTCAGACTCGTTTTGATTTCATTCGTAGTGAATGCAAGCAAAAGTGAACTCTCCTTACTATGAACGGTTTATGTTGCTCTTGATGAGCGGTGAACTGTTTTCAGAGATTTATGGAGTATAAAACATTCTATTATCAACTTTTC
>MJUU01003253.1:6940-18989 GCA_002080025.1 Modiolus philippinarum | reverse complement strand
TGGTTACTTAATCTAAACTTGGCCAAAACCTTACGATTACTATACTTTAAAATAGGTATGTAATTTTCAATTTCAAATGAAGATTTGAATTTGAAATATGTACTAAGTTTGCCTTTATCTGTTAAATACAGCGATCTTATTTCGCTCCATGTGTCTAAAAAGTTTTTTTAAGACATTTTTTCAAAGAGACTTTAAATCGTACTTTATTCCATCCCTTACAATTTTGTAAGTCAATATCTAATTTTTCACTGAAAAAGCACAGGTTCGAATACCATGAGTTTTGTCCCTTGTTAATGTCATGTAAGTGTTTATATTCTATGAAAGCATTTTTTAATAAATCTGTTGGTGCTTTCTCTAGTCTATACCAATACATAAAAAACTGTTTCAACATATCAATATATAATGGGTATCTTCCAAGGTCAGTAATCACTCCAATATTTGTACACAATTTCGTTACTCCCAAAATATATTTGCTAAATTTGAAATTTAATTTCTCAATCTCCCATTCCTTAAAAATGTCAAAGAGGGAAAGAGATCTTCTTTTGGGTGTTATATTAACAATACTCCAATTTTCACACCCATATAGGATAATAGGTTTAATACAATGATCAAATAAATGTAAATAAGTTTTAACACTGGGATTTGAAGATTTCAAATCCCTATAAAGTTTGAAACATGCTTTCATACTCTTCTGATACAATTGTTTTCTTGCTTCATTAAATTTTCCAGTATTTTCTATAATCAAACCCAAATATTTATAATATTTAACACATTCTAGCTTCTCGTTTCCTATTTTAAAATTATCTGTTATAATTCTACCATTGATATTAAAAATAATTACTTTTGATTTATTAATGTTGATATCTAAACACCACTCGTTACAGTAATCGTATAAAATATCAAGCTTATTTTGAAGTCCTGTCTTTGTTTCTGAAAAAACAACCAAAAAAAGTCATCCGCATACAAGAGACAAGGAATTTTTTTGTCATTTAGGTTACTGAATCAAGTGAATTTTCAAGTAATGTGGGGAGGTCATTTATGAAAAACCTAAATATGTTGGGGCTTAAAACATCCCCTTGTCTCACACCCATATTTGAAGTAAAAGACTCTGTCAATTTGTTTTCAACTTTTACACACAGTCTATCTCTAGTATACATAGATTTTAATATTCTGTAAAAATAATTATTTATATTACATAGCTGTAACTTGTACATAATGCCAACATGAATGACTGTATCGTAAGCTTTTCTAAAGTCAACAAAGCATGCAAACAGTTTTCTGCTGCCAGTTTTTAAATATTTTTCAATTATACACCTTAAAACAAATATGTGATCAGATATGCTTGCTTTTTTAGAAAATCCTATCTGGGTCTCATGAATAATATCATGATCCATTAAAAATTTGTCAAATCTATTATCTAAAATAAGATTAAAAAGTTTGCCTAAGCTATTATTTATTGCTAGACCTCTATAATTTATTGGATTATTTCTGTCTTCTGCCTTAAAAACAGGAGTTATGAAGTTTTCAGACCATTTCTTTGGATAGAACCCAGAAGTAAAAATAGCATTAAAAAGTTTCAGCAAAACAGTATTTATATACGTCCTGGATGCCTTAAGCATTTCGTTGCTGATATTGTCAAGCCCAGGACTTTTACCAGATTTTAGTTTGTTAAAAGCTTTATTCAATTCAGATTCTGTAATTTTGTAATCTAAAAGAGAGAAACTTGTGTACTTTCCTTCTAGTAATTTCAATTTTTCTTCAAGATTTCAAGATTTCTTCCCGCCGCCGATGTGGAACAAAAAACAATACGCCAAAAAATAGTTCTGTGCAATGGATTCAAATGGTAAAGTCAAGTGGAATTGACCTGTCGTGTTTGTTAAAATTCTTGAAATAAAATTATTATTGATTTAAATCATCAATTTCTTGTCTGTATATATATATATATATATATATATATACGTCTGAAAATCAGCCCAACATTGTTAGTTCTGCACATTGGTAGTTCCCTCTCCGGGATTCGAACCATCACTGTTGTGACATCTATGGCAACACCGCCTGCACTACGTCCAGCGCCCTAGACCACGCGGCTACCTAGGCTATATAAAAATATAGCTTTCGGTAACCGGGTGATACCTCCTCGTAGGTTTAATCTAGGGTTGTAACGCAGTACATGATGTATAGGTGCTCGTGCAGATCAGCTGCGTGTATAGCAGAGAGGATTCAATGTCTTTCGACAAGGAATGCCGCCACACAAAGTTATAATTTTTATATAGTTGTCTGAAGTATGTGACAACTCTTCATACTATACCTGTCCAATACAATATATATAGTGTAACAGTAGACGTAGGAATATGTATATGGTTACTATGGTGACGAATCCAAGTAGGGGGAATTTGATACTCTTTCATTTGAAGCGTTTTAAAATTAGAGAAACAGCGTCTTACATTATGACTCGTGGATTATCGGGTTTCTCCCATCTCGATAGTTAAATTACGGAATTTTAAGCCCTCGCCAAGGCTCGGGACTTAAAATTCCGTAATTTAACTATCTCGATGGGAGAAACCCGATAATCCACTCGCCATAATGTAAGAAGCTATATATCAGAAATTCCATAAAAGATATCTTAATTAGTAAATGAGATAACTTATAGGTTTAAAAAGATATCTTATTTGATATATCAGATATCTCATTTAATAATTAAGATATCTCAATTAGTTTATAAGATATCTCATTTAGTTTATAAGATATCTTATTAAACTTAACAAGATATCTTGAAAGTGGAATAAATATAAAAACGGCATGCCATAACTGATAGTCTATCTATTTGAAATACACATAATATATGGAAATTTGCTGGAACAAATCCTACATCTGTAACTAAAGCTCGAATAAGATGTAAAATTCTACTTGGATCATATACCTGCAGTCAAATCGACATAAATTTAACCAGTACGACGTTGAACCAATATGTCCTTTGTGTGCTGCAAGTACTGACGACAGATTTCATTTTGTAATAATATGTCAGCCTCTACAGCATATACGACAGCCATTTCTCAGCTCTAGAACAAGAACCAAGCTGTTCAAAGCTCGGTGATTTTGACTTATTTCGGCTAATACTAGATAGTACTTATATATAGCATATATCCGTGGAATTCCGTAGGAATATAGAGCCTGTCAGTAATGGACTGTGTTATGCTTTGCATGGTGCACGATCTAGCATGCTTTGTAGCCAGAAATAATAGTAGTGTAGAGACATTTGCTTATTAGGCACCGTAATCTGTACTGATGCTTAGTATTGCTAATAACTGTTGCTTGTCCATATATCATGACTTTAGCTTTCCTGCTTATATAAGTAATTAACAAATGCACAGTACTTAAGGGAGTTCGAGCCTCAGATTTTCAGAAGCATTCGATATCATTGTGTTTTATCCATTCAAACAATGTAAAATATTTTTCCACATGGATCATATTTTCTTGGTCATAGGTCACTTTAAAATGTAAAAAATAGACAATGTATAAAATTTTATCAACTTCCAATTATATTTTCATATATTTTATGGAATATAAACTGCTAATAGAAATTCAGGGAAAACTCTAGAAAGATCTGTTTCCCGCCAAAATTTTGATGTCTTATATCTCGAAAATTCTTACATGGATTTTCAAAATTTTTTGCTCATGTTGTTCTATTAGCAAAGTTCTTCAAATCAAAAGGTCAGACTTTAAATTCTAATTACAAAATGTCTGACACTCGTACTCCCTTAATGGATTTGTTGAACATAAAACTCTGTCGTAGCCGTAGCCGTGATTGGATGTGTGCTTCTCATCAGGGACAAGATGTCTAAGTCTTTTTTAGATTTTAACATATTACAGTATTAGCTGTACCTATTACCTGGTCTTGACTATATATATATATATATAGGAAGGCTGATGGCAAGACTGATCAGTTGACTAGCTTCACCTGGATGGTTGGCAAAAAGTTATTAGCCATTAAGGGCAATAAAAGTGCCAACTTTAATTTATTGATAATTGGACGTTTTTACAGAGAAATTCATAATTCCTTTTGTATATTTATAGAACTGAGTGATTACACTTTTATCATATTAATTTATTATGATATATTCATTTGTAGGAAATAACAGACTGTACACTTAAATAGTGTATCAAATTTGCTAATTTTTATGAAATTTGAACTCGAAATAAACAATTCTAAGGTAATTTTTTTTTTAAAGTAAATCGTTAGAAAAAATATGAAAACTGTGCAGTTTAGAAATAACTTTACAGAACGGAAATAGGTGAAGTAATAAAAAAGTTATTAAAGATTAAAAATTTTGTGTCTATTACTCCTATATTGTTTTTGCCAACCAGGCTCTCTAATTAGCATATGTCCACAGTGCTGGTGCCCTCTGATCACTTTATTTTATTAATATTATGAATACACTTTATTTTGATAGTGTAAAATATATATATTTATATATGTGTATTAGTCTCTGTAATAATTATTTTTGTTATGTTATGTTTTGTCATCATGTCCTCAATGGACCCTTGATTGGTTAATAAAGCATATTCTATTCTATTCTATTCTATGCAGGGACTTGGGACTTATAACAGAGGGATAGGAAACTCTTCTGCAGCCTTTGTTTAATCTTTTCATAAGTAAAGAATCGTGACTTGTTAGCTTAAAAGCAAAATTCTTAGTAGTCACATTATCATTTTATAATCATAATCTCATAAAATAAATGTATTTCTCCAATTCTTAGCGTGTTAACCTAGTTGGTTAAAAATACGTATTATTTTTAATCCACACGTTGGTTAAATTTCTGCGTGATGTTTCCCGCAACGTCACATTTCATTCATAAAGTCTATTGTGACGTCATCGTTACTATAGGCTATAAGATAGCGCGACCATCGTTGAAAACCGTGCTGAACCATTGAATCTGCGCCTGAAACACAGTAAAAGTAATTGGAGAACCAATATATGCCTTCCATGTGCTCGTGGATTACGATATTTCGCCATTCTCAATAGTTAAATTTCTGATTTTTTACATGCCTCGCTAAAGCTCGCATGTTAAAAATCACAAATTTAACTATTTCGAACTGGAGAAATATCGTAATCTACTTGATCCGGAAGGATATACTGTATTTACATGTACAATAATGAATTCAACATCAGTTTTTGCCTAGAAATAGTATTTTGATCAGTTTTAAACAGACCACCATCCAAGATGGAGATTAAAAGCTAGAAAATTAAGAATTTGGTATGCTATCTTGTAACCCTAAAAATTTTTGCAAATTCATCTATTTACCCATTTAATGTTATTTTCATATGAAATAAAACATTTTTGACATACATTGCAAGTTCCAAAAGGATTGGACGATGAATAATGGAAAAATATGAATTTGAAAATCGTAAAAAATTTAGATCAATTCTCGTGATTCTCGATATTTCAGTGAGACTTGGCAAGTTACCTATCCCACTAATATACGTCATTAGGTTTTATTACATCACCAATGAGCTAGGCGAACCTTCCTATATGCGGTATAGCACGCCGTTTTTATATTTATTCCACTTTCAAGATATCTTGTTAAGTTTAATAAGATATCTTGTAAACTAATTGAGATATCTTATAAACTAATTGAGATATCTTATAAACTAATTGAGATATCTTAATTATTAAATAAGACATCTGATATATCAAATAAGATATCTGATATATTAAATAAGATATCTTATTAAATATATAAGATATCTCATTTAATTATTAAGATATCTCATTTAATAATTAAGATATCATATTTAGTTGAAAAGATATCTTATTAACTAATTTAGATATCTTTTATAGAATTTCTTATAAAGATATCTTATAAACAAATAGAGATATTTTATAAATTAAATAAGATATCTAATATATTAGATAAGATATATTATATACTAAATAAGATATCTTATAAAATAAATAAGATATCTTATTAACTTCAATTTAAATAAGATATCTTATAAACTAATAAAGATATCTTATATATTAAATAAGATATCTTAATTATTAAATAAGATATCTGATATATTAAATCAAGATATCTTGTTAAGTTTAATGAGATATCTTATAAACTAAATGAGATATCTTATAAAATAATTGAGATATCTTAATTATTAGATAAGATATCTGATATATTAAATAAGATATCTTATTAAACTGGTTATAAAGATATCTTATCAAATATGTAAGATATCTCATTTAATAATTCAGATATCTTATCTAATTAAAAAGATATCTTATAAACTAAATAAAATATCTTATAAAATAATTAAGATATCTTTTAAATAATTTCTTTTAAAGATATCTTAGAAACTAATAGAGATATCTTATAAATTAAATAAGATATTGTAACATAAATTGAATTAGCATCTGTTGTTTTAATGTTTACCTAAGTGAGAAGATAATCTTTCAATGGTTAGTCGTGATTTATTATAGATTAGCACTCAGTTGCACTCCAGGAAGTATGTCAAGTGATGTTTTGATTATGTGTTATTTGTAAATAGAGGCGGAATGATAGTCGGAATCGCGAGCGGATTTGAGGTCGGAATGTGGCTCGGATTCTGTAGGTATATAAGTGGCAGTGCATGTGTGAGAGCGAGACAGTAGTAACGACATAGTGTAGAAGGAATTAGTAGCTGTAAATAGTGCAGTAGTGTAGGATTTACATTGTACATATTATATGATACCAATATATTATCATACTTTACAATGGACTTTGTTATTACTATAAAACCTAGAATATCCTTATAATTTAGCGATCATTCGACAGTCCTGGTACAATTACAAGACCGGGTTGTAAATTTTCGCTACAATATCTTATAAATTTTATTAGATATCTTATTAACTTCAATTTAAATAAGATATCTTATTAACTAATAAAGATATCTTATATATTAGACTAAATAAGATAGCTTGAAATTGAATAAATATAAAAACGGCATGCCATAGGTAACCAGTGTGGAATTGTAGTTCTCCTAAAAGTGGAGGATTATACACAACAACAGCAACGATGGCCGGTGGGACTGACACTGCGGACTTAAAGTTAATTTCCAAAAAATTTGATGCTGTAAATGATTTTTTTGTGAAATTTTTATTCATGAAAGTTGGTAGACATTGTAATGGTGATGTTAGCAATTCATTTACGAACGCAGATTGCGACATGTATTCCATTCGATGGACCGATCGAACTGGACTTTGCTTAAAAATGGAAGACCTTTTCAAGAAAGGATTTTCGCTACTGCGCTCTTTACGTGTGAAGGAAACACGATTTGAGAACATAGATGCGGATTCTCAATCAGCCTTGAGGATTCTAAATGATTTTTTCCAACATGAATGTATGTAGCACCTTTCAACTTGTGATAGANAACACATCGTCTTCCCATGATGCATCCACACACCAAGTTTGATAATCCTAGGTGCTACGGTACAAAAGTTCTGCTCCAGACACGAAAGGGGACGGACGGACAGACAGAAGAACAGATGGACAGACATGGTGATTCCTATATACCCCCCAAACTTCGTTTGCGGGGGGTATAACTAAAAGACAACAAATCAACACACTTTGGCTTAGACCTGCATTCAAGTTCTGTACAAGAACAGACAAATTCAGAGTGTGCAGTCTCCTATAAAGCTATGTTTTCATGGTTTTTGTTCAAGAATAGGTATACCTTATTCTTGTACTAGCAAATATATGTATCAGTGTGTCTATGGCAGTTGTAACACACTACGAAGACAAGTGGTACATTCTCATTATTTCAACTAGTGTTCAATTCAGTGGATGACAAAACAATAACATTAAATGTTATTTTTACCTGTTTCATTCATCCGCCGTATTGTATTGTTTTGTTCTCTCACTAGTAAATAAGCAAAAATAAAGATCCTGTCCAACAGAATGTCCAAACTTTTTTCGATCATCAAAGAATTTAGTAAGGCCTAAAAAAAATATCTGTGTTTCCGATAATAGGCTTATTTGCCGTGACGTCACAACCTAGATATTTTAACCTGTGGAGCCTTTTGGCTGGCAAGAAATCGTAATCATTAATAGATGATTTGCCAGTTACGGAAGTTCTTGTCAGTTCTAGTCAAATTTTGTTATTTTTGGTCAAACCTTCAAAGGGAAGTAACTCCTACACCGGACAAACAAACATTGAACATGCACACTTGTTTTAAAGTATGGTCTTCGTGTTTAGCAAGTTTGGACAAAGTAATTTCCTACACAATATTTNTAAGTCGGCGCATCTTATAAGTTGGCGCACATGAAGAAAACGATTTCCGTTTATAATTATAAATATTGGTACAGAACAATTTTTGTACTTACTTGAATCCAGATAGCGATGATGACGAAGAAATCATTTTTGAGTGTTCCCCCAGAACTGAAAAAGACCAAAACGGTGTTATATTCGTTGTTAATATGCTCTACTGTTGTTTAGACGCTTACTGTAAGTGTTAAAGTTTATTATTTTTGTAAAAAGTATTTTGTTTTAATATTGAACATTCCTACCTTCCACTGAAAACCTGAGAGTGAAAATTACTATTTATTTTGGGTTCCTGGTACATTGATATTCTCACCCTGCGCCGACTTACAAGACATTTAAACATGGCGATATAACAGGGGTAGGCCATTTCAAGCTTGTTTTTCATATATTTTATTTGAAGTTCTAATTTTAAATTCTGCATGATTTTAAAGTTGGTTTATGTTTATTTATTTTGCTGAAAGTTAAAAACAATTTTGATAAAAAATTAAAGCAGGAATCGAAAGGTGAATGCTTAGATGCGCCAACTTACAAGACTGCATCATACACATTGCAAATTATTCAGAGGAAATTTAGAAAAAGTAAATCGGTAGAAAAAATATGAAAATCTCCATGATCTCAAGGTTTATTATGCATTTTACAGATCCAAAATCGGATTGGTATGTAAAAAGTTATTTAAAAAAATAAAATTCTGCCCCATTTCTATACAATGCAATTTATTCCTGAAATACAATATTTTGCCAACCAAAAATTAATTTTGTGACGTCACTGATTGGATTTGCGAACAAGCCTATATGAAATGAATGGGTAGTAATTTTGACATCATGTATATCAATGGATCGTTAATTAACCACAAATGGCCAGAATCTCTATGGTTGCTGTAAATTATCAAGTATTTATCATTATTTGAATCAGAATCAGAATCAGAATATTTTATTACCAAATTAGGGCCCAGGAGGGCATGATACATCAAACATTTATGATTGGTATACAAGTACAATATTACAGAAAACGGTATAAACAATAAATAACAATTAATAATTATAATAAAAATAATAAATAAAGGCATATTAATGCACGTATACCACAGATGCACTTCATACTATGAAAAATTGAGTAATATTAATAACATACCCAGTGTATTTGGAAAAAAAAAAAAAAATTAAAAAAAATAAAACCCATTCATATACAGAACAGAATGCAGCAGGCACCATGAGACGATGCACAGGGGGGATTTTTCCACCGTGCCTGTCGCAGTCTGTCTATGATGGTTACATAGATCTAGCTGATCATAGATGTTTAAAATCATTCCTGTTGTGAGATTACCGTATTCGACCTTATTAGCGCCCCTGCTCCAATAAGCGCCCCTCACCCTTTTTCAAAGTCAAAATGCACAAGCACCCCCTGAAAACTCCCAAACTGCCAAAATTACTTACGTTTTTTGCCGATGTTTGACTTTTAAGCGGGTATATAATCGCTGTAATTTTAAGAAACAGAATGTTTACACACCTCCCACGACTCCTGAGTAACGATATCTATTTATTTATGCCAAATTCGCGTGATTAATTACTGTAACTTTCTCGTTTCACCACGATTTAAACAACCGGAAGTTAAAGACGCCTTATAGAACTCAATAATAATGACGGTAGCAGACATGCATAAATTCCGGTTTTGCCGATTCAATTTAGCGCCCCCGTTTTTGAATTTTCTAAGCACCCTGGGCGCTTATTGGGTCGAATACGGTAATGGTTTTCTTACTCCAAATTCACATTTTCACTATACAGTTGGGTTGATTATTTTTGAAATTTACTATATGAATGGGTCAAATATTTTGTTTGGGGAAACTATAGGAAGGTTCGCCGTGACATCACAGACTCCAAAAGGTAAATTTGGTTGGCAAGAAATCGCGATAATTGATTAGGGTCATAAAAATGTCATTTTCAATTTAATTTTCTCTAATGATATGTCAAGTTTAAACCGGTTTTGACCCGTTGGATAAATTTTCTTTATTGAACGTATGTTAAATAAAGCCCTGTGCTATTTCCTGCCAAACCTATTCGGAATATAGTTCTCGGTGTTTATCATTGATCATTAGAGAAAAAGATTACACCACTTTATCCCGCATATTACCATATTTTATCCACTCACGATAGTTAAATTTAAAATTTTAAAATGATCAGCAAGCCTCGCAATTAAAATTTTAAAATTTAACTATCTCTAGTGGATAAAATATAGTAATGAACGGGATCTTGTGGTGTAATCTATATGTACAAAAATGTTAACTGAGATATTTTGATAATTCCTTTTGATTGAAATTCTAGATTGTTTACACTTTTACAGGGTATTAATTTTTTAAATATATTTATTTACAAAACCTATATAATTAGCGTTTTAGTAAAGTATACAAATTTCGGCAATTTTGACATTTTTTAAAACCACAAAAAAAATTTTCTAAGAGAAATTTTAAAAAAGTAAATCGGCAGCCGCAGAAAAAATATGAAAATCTTGAAGTGTATTACGCATTTTACAGGTCAAAAATCGGATGGATAATACAAAAATTACAAAAGATAAAAAATTCTTTTACATTGTTAAACAGTGGTCTAACGACGACTTTGCCAACCAAAAATGCCCCCCCCCCTGTGAATATAGGCCTGGGAACATTACTCCCAGTAGTATAGGCCTACTGTAGTTTTACAATACCCGTATTTACACCTATATGCACATTTGTCTGCCATGACACAAAATCACACAGGTTCCTGCAAAATTTTACGTCACAATTTAAAACCTCTGACATCATATTTCAGAACTGATTGTAGCGGAGGGGAAGTTACGGTCATTCTCTTTTCCGGACATCTGGGCACTTTACCTGTGGAGGCGGTGAAAAAGTCCACATTTCATTATATATCTAAGTAACTTCAACTTTGATTTATTCACTCATTTTTCAAGATATTGAAATGAAACTTGGAATGTGCGTTTGTAATAGCAATATAAACATCATATCCGAATTTCAAGATCATAGTAATTATAACACCGAATATATTGCAATTTGAAATATCGATTATTTACATAGATTATTTCTGTAATCATCGATCGCGTCAGCGCCTATGTTAGGGATGTAAGATTGAAATCGACTGATCTGATTGGTCAATTCAGCTTTTTGATATCATGCAGGATAAGAGAATTCAGAGCATCTAGCATTGTGAATGCGGAGCCTCTACAGGCTAAACGTCCACATATCCAGTTTGGGTCAATAACACCCATTATCGTGGAGAAATTAATGTAGCAAATCTCAGAATTAAAGTATGCACAACGAAATTTGCCGCAGCTTAAATCGCTATAGCTATTTGGTTTTAAATAAGACCCTAATAAAACATATATGTATCATTTTCTAATTTTTTGCCGCTACTCTTGGTATATTTACCGAAATAATCAAAGTTCAAATAAAAATATTTTCCATAGACCTTCATGTTATTTCCACTCAAATTTTAAAGAAATTCGATGTGGGAGTAATTGATGAATTATTTTCGCAAACCAACAAACCAATGAAAAAACACCAAATGGATTGCCGATGGATTACTTATTTGCATATAGAGTGATTGTTTGAAGTTTATTCGGGTGGCCAATGAACAAACAGAATTTTTATTTTTGTTTACTAATTTACATATATGTACATAAAAATGTTTAGGTAAATCTGAGAATAAAATTTGCAGAACCAATATCCAGTTACCGTTTATTTTTATTAAAATAAATTTGTTTACAGGT
>MJUU01003249.1:14278-24568 GCA_002080025.1 Modiolus philippinarum | reverse complement strand
CCCCCCCCCCCCCCCCGTGAAACAAAGTTTCGGGGGGCATATAGTTTTTGGTCTGTCTGTTTGTTTGTCTGTTTGTCTGTTTGTCCACAAAAAACTTTAACATTGGGTATATCTTTTGAATGGTAAATGATAGGGCTCTCATATTTTGCATGTGTATTCCTTGTGGCAAGACCTTTCAAATAATACCAAAATTTTGGACCTCGTGACCTTGACCTTGATATGTGATGGACTTTTTGAAAAAAATAATAAACTTTAACATTGGGTATATCTTTTGAATGGTAAGTGATATGGCTTTCATATTTTGCATGTGCATTCCTTGTGGCAAGACCTTTTAATTGGTACCAGAATAGTTGACCTTGTGACCTAGACCTTGACATGTGATGAACTTTTTGAAAAAAATAATAAACTTTAACATTGGGTATATCTTTGGAATGGTAAGTGATATGGCTTTCATATTTTGCATGTACATTCCTTGTGGCAAGACCTTTTAACTAGAAAACACGAGGGGACTTTATAAACAGAAGTGTATAATATAAATCGGATAATGGTTTTTATGAGATAAAAACGATACGCTAGGCTATGGAATAGCCTTGGATAGAAAATTGCGTGTTTGATTGACAAGGGTGTGGTGGCTCATGATGTATTTGTATACTCAAATCAAAACTTGAAGTAAACCTCTCTCTTTACTTCTTTGTAACTTCTTTTTAACCTGAAAGGGGGGGGGGTATGGTTTTTTTCTGGACAGAAATTTTTTTTCGCGCTTTGCGCGAAACAAATTATTTATTTTTTGCACGCGTATCAGCAAAATATTTTTTTTTCAAAATTAACATTATTTTTTGGGGCAGAAAGCCTCATTCAGAAACTTTTTTTTCATAATTTTGGTGGCCAAAATATTTTTTTTCACATAAAATCAGATCCAAAATATTTTTTTTAGAAAAAAACCATAGCCCCCCCCCCCCTCTTCAAGTTAAATGGTCGGTCTCTTATCCTGCAATGGTGGTATTTACTAGACGAATACGACCCTACGAATATTTTTTTTCGTATTCGTAGGGTAGACTGGTAGCTGGTCCACGATTTTGAATGAAGAAAAGACAGGGCGACTGGTTTGAAACCTCGAATACTTTGACGTCACAGTGTGAATTCTCTTATGACATCAGGGATTATACCAAAATGGCCGAAGTTTTTTACTGTCTTCCTGGTCCCGCTTCATTAAGAAAATGCAGTTTTAAATATGGTTTAAGTAATTGCAGGATAAAAACAATATACATACATTGTTGGAAATATAAAATATATTTGTACTCGCTGCGAAACAGGTCAGAAATGCTCGGTAAACCTCGCATTTCTACCTGTTTCTAAAGCTCGTCAAATAAATTTTATATTTTCCGACAATGTACATATATTGTATATCTATTGGTCACAATTTTGTAAAATGGTAAAACTGGAGAAATTAAATGTTGTTCTAGCGTATTTAATTCTTCAAAAGGAGCTTTATCCATTTCTTAATTATTTATCATTGCTTGAGGAGGGTCTCATTGGGGTCTAAGCGTGACACGGGATCGACCTTTTTTCTGTAAGCGTGACTCGTGAAAGTCAAATTATTGTGCGTGAAAACGGGAAACGAAGTAGAGCGGGATACGTGAAATTAGATAAAAATGGTTCGGGAATTCGGGAAAACAGTAATTTTACTAAGCGGGAATTTCAGTTTTTCGTTATCAAAAATTTAAATGTATAGTCCCTGAATGTATGTACGGTTTACAATCAGACAGAATAAAAAAATCTGTGTTTCGGTAACCCGACCTACCCTAAATTTCTGGGGCTAAAAATGCCTACCCTAAAGTTTTTTTGGCAATTTTTAAAGAAGCACTGTTAAAGTCAAGAAGTTACTCTCTATATGTCTATGTAAAAAGTTTTGGAAAAATTTAAAAAATGACTACCTACCGACCCTAATTTTGAAGAGTATATTACCGGAAACACAGGTATTTTTTTAGGCCTGAGTGACGTTCTGCAAGATACCTTTTGATCTTCGACTGGATCCTATTGTTTTGTATCAGAAAATATATATAAACCAACAGAATATTGGATGGCCAGTACTCAAATCCATGAAGATGTGAGAAGTATTTTTGGAACCTGAATATACTACCGCATGTATGTGAAAGGCTTTTCAGAAATAACCAGACTCTTCATAAGTTTACAGAACACGGTGAAAATATTAAATGTCACGAGAGTGTCAGATGGCAAGTGTCTTGTGTAGGCTCAAATTTTGGGATACCCATGGATACCAGTAAAACGTTAATATCAGACATCGAAGCCAGCTCCTTTGGAATAGGAGCTGAATTATCTCAAACCTGGGACCTATATAACAGGGATTTGAAACTATTTAACAAACCAGTTTGATCGAATAAAAAGCTGTGCCCAGGCTACGATTTTCGACTGTAACTCTTGATTTACTCAACATAAAATTAATCTTAAAAATTTTGCTGAAAAGCTGATTTATCGCATATTTACACGTTACATTAAATTTTCATTCACACAACAATGAAATCCTAATTAAAAAATGGGTAATAAATACAATAGGGGTTGTTTTCTTGTGTTATATTAGTCCCAGCTCAAACACAAGATGACAAAGAGACCATGACAGATAATTTTAGTACAAGCTTGCCGGAATACACAAGAACGCAGTTATGACATAACTCGCCGTGAATTACTTGCAATAGAATCTGCTTTAAAGCATATCTAGATGAAGTGCCGTTCCTTGTTAGAATAGATCATGGTGTCCTTGACTGGCTTTAAAATTTCAAGAACCTTGGAAGCCTTATTGTGTCTGTAAAGTATAATATCAGTATGCAAGGTGTAAATAGAATGAAAAGAAGTCTAAAATTGTAAAACTGAATTCAGGCACTGAAACTTTGTATTCTAATAGGTTTGATGGCTTCAGAATCGGCTTTCCAATTATGTTCATCGTGTCTGAGTTTTATCCAAAATGATCGACAGCTAGGTATTAAGTTTAACATTAATTTCAAATGCAAAAACATTCAAAAGCCTTCTCTTCTTAGCGTTAACTGCTTACTTGGCTTACACAATCAAAATAACATTTTATCCGAAAAAAACCTATCACTGTTTACATGTTACTCTATTTTCTAAATAGTGAATAAGCATGATCTGGAAAACACAAAAATGATAAGCGGGATACGGGAATTTAATAAAACGTTAAGCGGGATCCGGGATCAGAACCCCCCAATGAGACCCCCCCTTGAGGATGTATAGCCTCCTTACACACATAAGAGTTACTCGTTTTACACACAATATGCTTGTCTCCTTTTAACATTTCCTACAACCTCTCATTTTTTTCATTAAATTCTTTCTCGTGTACTTGGCTTCGAAACATAAACCTTTTACAGCACACACAAATAAACATCGGTAGCTCTTTATTCTTCCGCAAAAAACGCAATTCTATCTCTTTCCACCTTTCGCTCTCCATTGCCTAAGTATCTCCACAAACTACAATCACGCTTTGTTTAACACAATTGAAAAGTCTTTTATAGTATTTGTATATTATTGATTATTGCACAATACCACATCTTTATTTATTAACTTCTGGTTTTAAATTTATACATTACTGTTCTTATTCTTTTTATCATATCTATATTTATAAATCTGGCTAAGCGATATTGCAACACCAATCCCATCATCCTCTTCAAACCTGTTCCCAGTACCACCTATAGTAAATGTTTATAATACTTTTCAACTTCCACAAGGAAACAGAAAAATTTAACCCCGCCCCGTTTTATCAGGACGAAACTGGACGCCATTTTGATTTTCGAGAATCTGAAATTCCCATTGGTCAATAGTCTTCTGCGCATGCGTTCTCCTCACTGCGCAAGCGTACTCCTCACTTCTCCCCAAGAGCTATCTATATAGCTAGGCTTTTCCATAGCCTAGCTAATTAGTACCAGAAAAGTTGACCTTGTGACCTTGACCTTGGCCTGTGAACAACTGCATAAAAACTTTAACATTGAGTATATCTTTTGAATGATAAGTGATAGGGCTTTCATAGTTTGCATGTGTACTCCTTGTGGAGAGACCTTTCAGTTGGCCTTGTGACCTTGACCTTGGTATGTGACTGTCCGGTAAAATTTCACCAGAAAAATGAAATTTGTATTTTGTTTTATTTTATATATATAGAAATTAAACTCATTTATGACGAAATGTTTCTTGATATCTATAGAATTTTTTTTTGTAAAAAAGATTTTTTAAATCATTCAGCATATTTTCTTCATTTATTCACTTTCGTTTTACAGGTATTTATATATGTATTATATATATCAATGATGAGTGATGTTACTAAAAATATCTATTAATTTATTTCTTCGCTTCTGTGTATTCCTCCACTTTTGGGGAACCAGTATTGATGATCCCTGGTGTAATCAAAGTACTGATAACACTGATAGACAGAACACAATGAGTTGACTATAAATCCAAATGGGGGGAGGGGAGTTGTTTTTTTAATAATGCTTGGATAATGATTGGAGGGGTTCATTTGGGTGACTTCTGTGTTTGCCGCCAATTGCAATCATCATTTGATGTGATTAAACTTTTCAGTTGATACAAGAATTTATTTCTACAAATTATTTTGTCAGAAGGACATTCATTGTTCAAAGTTGCTAAATGTTTCTTTTTTACTTCTACTCGGGGCATAAGTGTTTCACAAGTTTCACAAAACACATCATGTTTTTTTCAATATTTGTAACACTGTTTGATAGTAGTATGGATAGTATACTGCACACTTTTTTAACAAAATAAAAACTAGATGTTGTCGGAAACGACAGCTATCTCCGCACTCCTTGTTTGACACAGAAAACAGTTGTAATACACCCTTGGCATATTTTTTCATTATTTTTTAAATCTACCTATTGATAGTCATTACTGTTATTAAAAGAATTCTAGGAAATATGGTTGCTAGGTAGAATTCCAAAAAATAAGTGGTCTTTGAGACTTTCTGGAAATTTACCAAGATTGGAATCAATATTTTTGAAATCCAGTTGATGAAAATGTTTTTCCTAAACTAAATAAACATTTTAAGTATGGTTGCTAGGTAGAATTCCAAAAAATAAGTGGTTTTTGAGACTTTCAGGAAATTTACCAAAATTGGAACCACCTTTCAGAATCCTAGGTTATCAGAATTTTGTTTTTTACCAAACACTTGTCAGAATATAAGATAATATGCCAAAATTTAAAAAAAAAAGTGTCTTTGACATTTTAAGGAAATTTACCAAAGTTGGAACCGGAACCAAAATTCCAAAGCTTATTGCAAATCTATAGACTATATGCAACAATTCTGCATAAAGATTTTATCCCTAAATCCAAAAATGTAGGAGGAGTTTGCGTCACATGCCACATGTGTCTAATCCACATCTTTGGGTCTTTGTTAAATTGACATCATGGGGCCTCTTGTTTGCACCAAGACCAATATCAAAAATCCGAAAGCTTATTGCGCATCTACAGACTATATGCAACAATTCTATAACAAAATTAAATCCCTTAATCCAAAAATGTAGGAGGAGTTTGAGTCACAAGAAAAGTGTGACGGACGGAGGAACGGACGGAGGAACGGACGGAGGAACGGACGGACGGACGGACAGATGGACAGACAGAGGGTATAACATTATCCCCGAACTTTCTTTGAAACTGCGGGGATAATAATAAATAAACGACGAGGGGGCTGTACCAAGTCTACCTAAATCTTTGAAAGCAACCTTTCTATTAGGGCTTTAAGCACTTTGATTGACTTGTCCAATTACACTGAAAGAGGGAAATATATGATAAAATTTATGAGTCCATTTTAAAGGACAAGCATCAATAGCTATTGCCTCTGGATCTTGATTATATGCCACATAATTCGCTACTTTCTTGTTAAGTCTCAAAATGTGAGTGCCCTATAGTTTTCCGTCCGTCATTTTTCCGTCCGTCTGTCCGTCAACAATTTTTTTGGTCAAAGTTTTCTGGGCTTTTACAGGTGGGAATGATTTCATATTTGGTCTGAAGCTTTAAGATGATGAGTTGTACCATGTAAGCAATTTTCAGGTTTGCTGTGCTACTACTTCCTGTTTGCCGATACTTTAACATTTTATATAATACCACTCTATGGATGAAAATTTTTCGTCAAAGTTTTCTGGGCTTCTACATGTGGGAATTATTTCATATTTGGTCTGCAACTTAATGATGATGAGTTGCACCGTGTAAGCAATTTTCAGGTTTGCCGTGCCACTACTTCCTGTTTGCCGATACTTTAACATTTTATTATACCACTCTATGGATGAAAGTTTTTCGTCAAAGTTTTCTGGGCTTCTACATGTGGGAATTATTTCATATTTGGTCTGCAACTTAATGATGATGAGTTGTTCAGTGTAAGCAATTTTCAGGTTTGCCATGCCGCTACTTCCTGTTTGCAGATACTTTAACTTTTTATTATACCACTCTATGGATGAGAATTTTTCGTCAGTTTTCTAGGCTTCTACATGTGGGAATGATTTCATATTTGGTCTGAAGCTTTATGATGATGAGTTGTACTTTGTAAGCAATTTTCAGGTTTGCCATGCCACTACTTCCTGTTTGCCGATGCTTTAACTTTTTTTATACCACTCTATGGATGAGAATTTTTCGTCAAGGTTTTCTAGGCTTCTACATGTGGGAATGATTTCATATTTGGTCTGAAGCTTTATGATGACGAGTTGTTCCGTGTAAGCAATTTTCAGGTTTGCTGTGCCACTACTTCCTGTTTGCCGATACTTTAACTTTTTATTATACCACCATGGATGAGAATTTTTAGGGCCCTACATTCAGATGCGGGTGCCCTATAGTTTTCACTTTGTCTGTCTGTCCGTCTGTCCGTCAACAATTTTTAATGTCACAGATTTCTTGGCTCCTACTTGAGGGAATGATTTGAAATTTGGTCTGAAGCTTGGAAATGATGAGTTGTATTGTGTAAGCAGTTTTCAAGTTTGTTGGACATCCACTTTCTGTTTGCCGACACTTTGATTTTTTACTATAAATCAATTTTTCCGTCACAGATTTCTTGGCTCCTACTGGAGGGAATGATTTGAAATTTGGTCTGAAGCTTGGAAATGATGAGTTGTATTCTGTAAGCAATTTTCAAGTTTGTAGGACATCCACTTCCTGTTTGCCGACACTTTGACTTTTTACTATAAATCAAATTTTCCGTCACAGATTTCTTGGCTCCTACTGGAGGGAATGATTTGAAATTTGGTCTGAAGGTTGGAAATGATGAGTTGTATTGTTTAAGCAATTTTCAAGTTTGTCAGACATCCACTTCCTGTTTGCCGATATTTAGATTTTTTACTATAAATCAAATTTTCTGTCACAGATTTCTTGGCTCCTACTGGAGGGGAATGATTTGAAATATGGTCTGAAGGTTGGAAATGATGAGTTGTATTATGTAATTAATTTACAAGTTTGTCAGATATCCACTTCCTGTTTGCCAACACTTTGATTTTTTACTATAAATCAAATTTTCTGTCACAGATTTCTTGGCTCCTACTGGAGGGAATGATTTGAAATTTGGTCTGAAGGTTGGAAATGATGAGTTGTATTGTTTAAGCAATTTTCAAGTTTGTCAGACATCCACTTCCTGTTTGCCGATATTTAGATTTTTTACTATAAACAAAATTTTCTGTAAAAGATTTCATGGCTTTCACTTGAGGGAATGATTTGAAAGTTGGTCTGAAGCTTGGAAATGATGAGTTGCATTGTGTAAGCAATTTTCAAGTTTGTCGGGCGCCCACTTCCTGTTTGTCGATACTTTGATTTTTTACTATAAATCAAATTTTCCGTCACAGATTTCTTGACTTTTACTTGAGGGAATTATTTGAAATTTGGTCTGAAGCTTGGAAATGATGAGTTGTATTGTAAACGCGATTTTCAAGTTTGTAAAATGTCCACTTCCTGCTTGCCAATACTTGGACTTTTTACTGTTAACCAAATTTTCATCATAAGATTTATTAACTTTTATTGGCTTAAATGATTTTAGCTATAAGAAATGATAGGGTTTGGTAAAACTTCAAGAAATCACAGCCAATTACTGTATCAACACATTTGTGTGTCAAACTGAATTTGAATCCACACTTACCTGAAACTGACTTTTGCCCCAAGTTTCAGGATTGAAATTGCAGGGCACTTCCGAAAACACCAGTTTTCTGTAGCTAGTTCTTCAAAGTTTTCTGGGCTTCTACAGGTGGGAATGATTTCATATTTGGTCTGAAGCTTTCTGATGATGAGTTGCACTGTATAAGCAGTTTCTGTGGATGAAAATTTTTCGTCAAAGTTTTCTGGGATTCTACAACTGGGAATGATATGATATTTAGTCTAAAGCTTCTGGATGATGAGTTGTATCTTGCAAGCTATTTTCAGGTTTGCCATGCCACTACTTCCTGTTTGCCGATATTGAACTTTTTATTGTACCACTCAATGGATGAAAATTTTTGTCAAAATTTTCTTGGCCTCTACAACTGGGAATGATTTGATATTTGGTGTAAAGCTTCATGATGATGAGTTGTATCGTGTAAGCTATTTTCAGGTTTGCTGTGCCACTACTTCCTGTTTGCCGATACTTTTTAACTTTTTATTTTAAAATATTTTCATTAAACAAATGTTGATAATTTGGTACAAAGGAAGTGACTGCCTATTTTGGGGCCCTCCTGCATTCAGCAGTACCTCTAGTTTATATAAAGTCTCAATTCTACCTCCAAAATTGTTTATATGAAAAAGCCACTGTAATGTCTAAATGTATTTTGTGTTTATTTTTAACATCCCCAGCTAATGACATTAAACAGAACAGAGTAGTCTTCAATTCTAACACATTTATATACTTATTCCTCTCTTCTGAAGACCAAAAACCCTTCTGTTTGTAATTAACACCACGGGTACCCCAGTCTGTTTTGCTTGCATCAATGAATATTTCAATGTCTTGTTCTCTTTTAACTCTTTTGCAAATTGTGTATCCACCAGTTTAAACTTTCTTAACATCACTTATCAAAGTAATAAATTCCCATGATGCACTTTTAACATTCTAGCTTTATAAAGTTCAAGATCTTTATAGTAAAGTTTAGTATATAAAATGAAATTATGAAAATAGAATATTAAGTCCACTGGCAAAAAATGTAATGCTTTCAAATTATAAAGGATAAAACCAAAATAGTTAGAAAATCAGGCTGGTAGCAAAAATTTTTAAATTACATAGATTTTTGTTAAGATTATATTTCAATTTTGTTAAAAAAAAAACTCTATGAATTAACAATCAGAGCACATATCCAGTGTCTTGTTTGAAAAAGTAAAAGTTATAATATTGTAGATTTAAAAAACAAAAATGAAAAACTATTATATTAATTTCAGACAAGAGGTACTGACTCGAGTATGAACAAATTAGACAGATCTTTATTGAAGACTTGTGATATTTTAAGAGAGGTTACCAAGGAAAGAGCTGAATGTCTGAAGACATTTATAAGATGTAAACAACTTGTTGATTGGCTAAGAGAATCGATGCCATGTAAGTCCCTAACACTTTTTACTACTCATCTTTATATGACAGACTCAAACATTTAGAGAGTATGATAGTAAATATTGTTTATAATAGGGATGGTAATTTCACAGATATACTGTAACCGGTTATTCGGAAAACCTTTCAACAGATTAACAGGTTAACCGGTGTTTTAAGAAATATTGAATGTTTCCAGATAATATGAATAAATAATTAAATTCGCTTCTCTGTTTCGTGATGTACATCGAGAAAGGGATACAAAGAAAAAATTATATAAGCTAGCCATTAGATACTTGTCGATCGTCATCTTAGGAAAATGCTCCTGTGATATTCTACTTTTTTTCTTGGTTTATATAATTATCTTACCATTTAAATCCATATCTTTTTTTTCGTTTTACAAACTGTACAAATTGGGTTACATAGTGGAATTACAAATTTTCTTGATGTAACTTATAGTTTACTCTATTTTGTGAAGACATGGTAGAGGTATGTACAATCCTCTCATAAAGTGCTCAACCCACAGGACATTATTATTGTTTGTATTATTATACGTAATACATGTCCATAAATTTAATAACTATAACATATATATTCTGTTATGACAGTACATAATAATTAAACATTTTAATTTAATTTATGTAAACCTATAATTATACCCCCCGCAAACAAAGTTTGGGGGGTATATAGGAATCACCCTGTCTGTCTGTCTGTCCGTCCGTCTGTCCGTCCGTCTGTCTGTC
>MJUU01003248.1:23138-56256 GCA_002080025.1 Modiolus philippinarum | reverse complement strand
TCAAAGCTTATTTTTCCGTCGACTAGTGTTGAAGTCGTATCGAGAAATGCGTTGGAAATTTCTGACACATTAACGGTAAATTTAATAGATGGGTGAAAATTGTTTATAAATTCGATGAATTCATCAAGATGGGGTTTAGTATCTGTCCATTTCATCTCGATGTCATCAATGAAACGGAGCCAACTGTACGGCTTGTAAGGTGCTTCCTGGAGCATACGCTTTTCAAGATCGCCCATGAATATGTTGGCATAAGATGGGGCTACACGCGTACCCATAGCAGTCCCATAAACTTGAAGGAAATGTTCGTTGTTAAATACAAAGTTGTTACGTTTTAACACGAGACTCAACAGATTAACTAAAGACCCCGTAGATGGTGATTGAACAGTTCTAGTATCCCATACTTTGCGACAGGCTTCGATTCCCTCTTCATGTGGAATATTAGTATACAAGGATGTCACATCTAGAGTCACTAAGAATGTTTGGGGTGGAAGATTTTGGGACGGGGTTTTGTTAATGTAATCGATGGTGTCTTTGACAAAGGAAGGGAGAGATTCAACAAAGGGTTGAAGTTGGAGATCCAAATAGTGGGAGATTTTTTCAGTTGGGTGACCAATACAGTTTACGATAGGACGCCCTGGGATACCTTCCTTGTGAATTTTCGGTAACAAGTAGAACAAGCCGGCTCTAGAATTAGCAGGGAGAAGACCATCAAAAGTTTCCTTATCGAGTTCTTTATTCTCAAGCATGGAACGAAGTGTTGATGCGATTTCGTCAGCATACTTCTTAGTCGGGTCAGTTTTTAACTTTTTATAAAAGGCGGGCTTAGAAAGCTGGCGGTTGGCTTCGCCAATGTAGTCGTCGGTGTTCATAACGACTACTGTTGACCCCTTGTCTGCTTTTTTAATAACAATGTCTNCTCTTCTTATCTTCTTGGTTGTTCTCAGTTGGCACATGCAATGGAAAGACATGTCTGATGTTATCTCTTTCAAATTTTCGTCTCTAAATTAGCACTGTGTTTACTTGTAAAGTGTGCTAATTTTTCCAAATAAACAGAGAACTCAGCTGGAGAACAGGAATTCTTAAGGTGGTCTTTAGTTATTCGAATTTCTTTTTCAAAGAATTTAATTTGGCTTAAACAATTGTCTCTTAAAAGATTTAAAAGGTTTTTAGAACATACATCTAGAGTTGAACTCCATTTGCTATTGAAATACTGGGAGGTATGCCCGATGTTATGGGTCGCTTTTAACTTTAGACTTACTGCACTTNGGTGTCCAGGTACTCTTTTTTCTGAATATGTTGAATTTTTCTGAGTCTGTGTCCGAATCGGAATGATCGGAGACTTCATCCTCTTCCTGCTTACTTGAAAAATATTCTTTTAAGCGCAACCTAAAAAGAGAGAGCGCATGTCTTCTCTCATGTACAGTGAATGAGAAATGTTTTTTCTAAAAAATCAAAATTGTGATGGCTAATAAAATACAAATAAAATCCAAGTAAAACAAAAACAAAACAGGGAATAATGATGGATCAAAAAGATACAGTTGCTGTAACTATTATAAAACTTAAATCTAGCATGAACATAAAAGCTTAGAGAACCAAAGCCTAAATTTCCCGCCCCTACCCATTTTGTAATTTTTTTTTGTTTTTTTTGTTTTTTGTTTTTGTTTTTGTTTTTGTTATATTATCATATTTTGCTCTATAGCCGTTAGAGTAATATGAATTTTGTAAGATTCAATGTACAGACACTGACAAAATTATTTTTCCCTTCTCATGTTACATTTGTAGTTAACAGCGTCCATGATGTAGCTGTCGATACTTTGTTTATTTTTTTGTAGTATTGTCTTTGTAAATAGGTTTTATTTCACTGTATTTTTACTTTTTTATTGTGTTTTGATAATAAAGAGCCGGATAGGTCTCGAAATATCAACTTTTAAATTTGTGAATTGATAATTAGCGACTAATTTAAGACCTTTTGTAGATATTTCATGAAAATATTTACATTTATTAGTGTGTTTATTACATTTTTTAGACAAGCTATAATTTCATTATGTATAAATGCATCACACTTATCTTTGTGTGATCCACACTCTTTAGATATAATAGTAGGGTGCCCGAGACACGATTTTTCCTATTTTGGGTTAACGGAATAACACACACCTGTATAATACATGTATGGAAAGAGGATAGCGTGGCGCATCGAAATGACGATGTCGTAGAGATTGAATTTGGTCACATTTTATTTTAGATGGGGTCAAAGTTCAGCTCCTAAAGTTTTGAAAATTTTGATTTATTTTAAAATGAGCTTCATTTCACAGATAAACCTGCAACGAAGTTCGAATATTGTTGTTAATTTTGTTTGGGTAGTTCCTTAGTTTTACTTTTTATAATGATTTGTCTGTTGTCTTTATTCTACGAGTTTCAAAGTTGGCATTTTGTTTTAAAGGCCCGTCATTTTGAATATTTGAACCACCGTGATATGAGGAGTTCTTTCGGATTTAAAGAAGTGCGCATTTGTGACTTTTATAGGATAATTCTTTAGAGGAAAGCTTGAATTTAATTTTAAAACGAACCGCTAAAAAATAAACTAAGTTTAGGCGAAATAAATCGTACTTTTGTTATTGGTATAAATAAGTCAATTTTCCCCAAAAAACACATAATGACATATATCTTAACAAGACCGTTCCCACTGAAACAAAACCCTATTATATTATCAGAAATCATATGGAAAGTGATTTTAAACGTGAAAACAAACACATTTGCTTGGAAAATCAATATACAAGCAAAGTAAAATTGTCAGTAGATTCCCGCTATTTAACTAGATTTTGGCTGTCAAGCAATTTGGAAAAGAAATGATTCGAGTTATCTTTCGTTGTACATTCAAAAGAACATGACCAATTGGCATGGTGTAATTTGAAAGTTTTGCGCAAATTTTGGCATTGTAATTGTTGATTTCTCTTTAACGGTGGATATAACATCCATGATTTTTTGGAGCATATGTACAACTCGTATATGTACTTTCGTTAAAGTTGGAATTTTTTCAGAAATAAAGCATAGTTATTTCGCATTCACTGAAAATTTCGTTAATTTAGACGCAAATTTACCACGACATTAATACCGAGTAATTACAAAAACCAGTCAAAAATAACTTGCATTCTATGATTCAAATAAATATTTCAGGTCTTGACTTTATCGTGAATAACTCTTTATTAGAATATAAGAGAGTACTACTATTTTCAATAACTTTAAAGATACCGTTCCCAAGCACTGTTTTAGGGTACCCCTAAAAAGGGAGAAATTAGAGAAATCGTGACCACAGGAACTTTCTACGACAGCTAAAAATTTAAAATTTAAAAGTTGTTCTATCATTTAAAACCAAAATTAGCCGTGTATGATTCCGTTAACCCAAACTCGAAAACTAAGCGTGTTTTTGGACCTTGGGCACCCTACTATAAATGTTTGTTGTTATTTATAGACCACTATATATATATATATATAGTGGATCCATTACAAAAGATATGAAACATTATTTGGTATCTTCAGATGTAAAATTTGGTAAATTACAAGGAAATCCTAAGGTGCATAAAAAGGGAAATCCTCTCAGAACTATAGTAAATGTAGGAAATCACCCTACGGCAAATATGGCAGAAATCGTAGAAAATGAATTGACGGAAAGTGTAAGATCTCTACCTTCATTCATCCAGGATACAACCGATTTCATAAACAAATTATCATCAATAAAACAACCATTACCGAATAAATGTTTAATGTTCTGTATGGATGTCAAGGCGTTATATCCAAGAGTACCTAGAAAGGAGGCTCGTGAAGCGGCCGCACAAGCTCTTGAGGAAAGGTCTAATCAAGACATACCTACTGAAGAAGTTCTCCGTATGATGGATTTGGAATTTTTCTTTCAACGGAAAACATTATATTCATACAGAAGGAACAGCTATTGGCTCTCGTCTAGGAATGAACTATGCATCGGTTTATTTGGGATCGTGGGAGAAAAAATTAATTGGAAATTCAAAAATAAAACCATTAGCTTATTTTAGATTTGTTGATGATATATGGGGATTATGGACTGATAGTTTGGAATCGCTGAAAGAATTTCATAAAATGGCAAATTCAATACACATTCGTATTCAAGTTGATTTAATCGATTCAAGAGAGAAAATAGAATTTTTGGATGTTTTAACAATAATTGAACACGGCACCTATGTGCACCTATACATCATGTACTGATTAAACCTACGAGGAGGTATCACCCGGTTACCTAAAGCTATATTTTTATATAACCTAGGTAGACGCGATGTCTAGGGCGCTGGACGTAGTGCAGGCGGTGTTGCCACAGATGTCACAACAGTGATGGTTCGAATCCCGGAGAGGGAACTACCAATGTGCAGATCTAACAATGTTGGGCTGATTTTCAGACGTATATATAAATAATTCATCAAGCCCAGTATAATGTCTCACGATATTATCCATTGGACAGGTATAGTATGAAGAGTTGTCACATACTTCAGACGACTATATAAAAATTATAACTTTGTGTGGCGGCATTCCTTGTCGAAAGACATTGAATCCTCTCTGCTATACACACAGCTGATCTGCACGAGCACCTATACATCATGTACTGCGTTACAACCCTAGATTAAACCTACGAGGAGGTATCACCCGGTTACCGAAAGTTATATTTTTATATAGCCTAGGTAGCCGCGTGGTCTAGGGTGCTAGACGTAGTGCAGGCGGTGTTGCCACAGATGTCACAACAGTGATGGTTCGAATCCCGGAGAGGGAACTACCAATGTGCAGATCTAACAATGTTGGGCTGATTTTCAGACGTATATATAAATAATTCATCAAGCCCAGTATAATGTCTCACGATATTATCCATTGGACAGGTATAGTATGAAGAGTTGTCACATACTTCAGACGACTATATATATATATATATATATATATTGCAGATGTATTAACCTGAATTAAATGGATATGTATAGTCAATTTGACCATTTCTATTATCATTCATGCGTATTTGTTTTATTTTGTTATAGTTATTGTACACCCTAAGGGGAACAAGTGTGCATTCTAAATAAATGAATGAATCATATATCAACATTTGAAATGTTTCATCGCTGATATAGCATTCAA
Organism: Modiolus philippinarum; assembly: GCA_002080025.1. NCBI lineage: Eukaryota > Metazoa > Mollusca > Bivalvia > Mytilida > Modiolidae > Modiolus > Modiolus philippinarum. The sequence continues at coordinate 51,111 of MJUU01003248.1, read as the reverse complement.
CTAATACGAAACAATAAATTACAAACCATATAAAAAGCCAATAAGTATACCAATATTTATATCTTGATTAAGGACTTTGTTTATGGTATTTTTTCATCATGTGAAATAATAATGTAGTATATATATTTCGGTTGTTATACCTTACACAAGGTAGATTAGTACATAATGTTAGTCCTCTTCAGTGACTGAATTGCTGTCACTATCCTCGTCCGTCGATGGAATAACAGAAGCATCGAAAACACAGTTATGATTGGATCTTTCAACAGTAGAAATATTCTGCAACCTATGATATCCTAAGTACCAAAGGATGCTTGCTACGTGAGCACAGCAACCTACTACTCGTGCACCAATACAATCCTTTGATGTCGCCCTCACTAGAGTAGTCAACAAAAACCGTGTGAACTATCTGTCGACTGTGTCTTGATTGGATCTTGTTTTTAAGAAAATGGTTTTTGACTTTGCATATAAACAACTCGTATGATCCATCAGAGTCAATGCGATCTTTTGTATAGCTAGAAGCTTAATAGGATCTTGCATAAGGTCAGATTAAAGATCGGGCTATCTTTCACAAGTGTAAGAAATTTCGTCTTTTCTCGAGTGGAGCGTACGGAACGACAGGAAAAGACGTAGAATTTCTTACACGAGTGAAAGATATCCCGATCTTTCATTCTGACCGAATGCAAGTTCCTCTTTCTTCCGTAAAACACGGATAAAAATGTCTAGAAGCTTATACCGTGTGAACAACGTTGTCGCCATTTGAGTGTTCCTAACATTATGACGTCAGGTGTTTTATGACGTTTAGTCATGGTTACGATTGTTGTATCACAAAAATCAACACGTCTGGTTGGTCATTTACCGGTGTGAGATGAGGTCGCGTGCATCGATCTCACATGGGTCATCTCCCACTGTAAACCACCATTTACGGAAGAATGTTTGATCTGATATATTCCCATTGTTATTTGTCGGAGTTTATCTAAGCTAATGACAGGAAAATCATTCAATTCCCCAGATTCTACAGATGCATCTATTGGAGAATAAATTGTTCTCTTTGTAAGAAGACCTTCTTGTTCAACAATGGCTTTTACAGCATTTTCTTTTTGGCTCATTTCAACCATCTTTTTGGCCAGTATAGCGTCATCGGGATCTGTACTTGCAAGCGGCGGGCGAAACTTATTACATATACCACAAACAATAAGAAGTAAATCACCGATAGAAGGAATATAGTGATTTGAAACAACTTTTTCGAAAAATTTCCATTGTTTGACCCTGCCATTAACACTTTCTACTATCCAGCGCACTTTAGTTTATCAGCCTACTAGTATTTGCTTCTGATGTAGTGTGTTGTTTACTGCCTTTTTTCAAATAAACAGGCATCTCTACACTATAACCTCTGTTTTCAAGAAATTCTACTGAATCTCTAAAACCTCGATCAACTTTACAAACATCTTTAGGAAGTAACCAGTCGTTCATTCCATCTGCATTTGTTGTTATCATATGTTTTGTGATCGCAGCATCATTATTCCCTGCATTTGCAAAATACGGACCCAAAACAGACAGAATATACGCATTAGTTCCCACAATGACCATTGGTTTCAATAAAGGTCTATGTTTGTGTAAACTGTAGGACATTCTCTGAAACTTGTACTCAGAACTCTTTTGAATGTATATGTACGTGCCATCTAAAACAATAATAGCGACATCATTTTCTGGAGAAAATATAGTTTTTGCTGTGGGTGTAGTGTGGTTTCTGTGCTTTGTGTCTGTCTAACGTCATTGTTTTGTGTCTCGCGCCATTGTTTTCTGTGTTCTCGTTTTGGCCATGTCTTTGGACTTCGATTTTTGTGGATCCCTCCTTTGTTCCTTCGGTATTCTACTGCCGTTGTTTCTCACAAAATGAACTTATGTGACCAAAGCCAACGTTGCTTGGTACAAAATCTTGCATTAATGCAGTTTTAGCACTATGGATGCATCTTTGGATTTGATGTGAACGCATTGAAAATATGGTAGCTAAAATTTTGTTGGATATTCCTGTGCGAAGTTTAGATAGAAGAATAGCCACACAAGTACGGATTTATCTTACATTTGACTTACGAATTGAAGTAACATGAGAGCATAACTGAGGGTGGTAAAGGGTTATTTTCGTGCAACGTTTTTGGCATTTTATAAATTCGTGTTTTCGTGTTTTGTGTTTTTATTCCTCGTGTTTTCGTGTCGGCATTATTCCACGTGCCTCGTTTTTGCCNTAACGTCATTGTTTTGTGTCTGGCGCCATTGTTTTCTGTGTTCTCGTTTTGGCCATGTCTTTGGACTTCGATTTTTGTGGATTTCCCTCCTTTGTTCCTTCGGTATTCTACTGCCGTTGTTTCTCACAAAATCTTCATGACTTATGTGACCAAAGCCAACGTTGCTTGGTACAAAATCTTGCATTAATGCAGTTTAAGCACTATGGATGCATCTTTGGATTTGATGTGAACGCATTGAAAATATGGTATCTAAAATTTTGTTGGATATTCCTGTGCGAAGTTTAGATAGAAGAATAGCCACACAAGTACGGATTTATCTTACATTTGACTTACGAATTGAAGTGGATTTCCCTTACACAATAGCCACACAAGTACGGATTTATCTTACAAATCATGAGAGCATAACTGGTTAAACTGATCTTTATAGAGCCCTGTTATGTTAAAGTAGTCCTCATTTTGTAAGGCTGATGGATTATCAAAATCCAGAGAAGACGTTTTCGATAGAGCTAGTCTGATGTTTTCTAATAGAGAAACAATGTCGTTTCTGTTGAAATATGACTGCTGGTATTTTGCATTTATTATATTCAAGGAAGATGGTTTGAAAGTGTCATTCTCCAAATGTGACGTACAGCATCGTGCTTTAGTGTTTATAAATATTTTCGTTTGAATGAAAGCCTGTGTTCTGGCGTTAATTGGTACAGTACATAGCCTGACTCTATTATTTGCTTTCTTTTTACAAATTATGCAATATTCATGAGAGGTATGTGTGGAGGCAATATTCAACTGAATATTCCTTGGGCTAAGAACGTCTTTAGATTTTTTACTTTTGTCGTAAAGGAAGTCAAGATCATTATCATTGTCATTACCGTCATCATTAATACAAGGTCGGAATGATTATCATTGTTTGTTACTAAACCATCTTTATACGATTCCTTCGCCTTTAATGATCTCCAAAATACTACTTTGCATTTTCCACAAATGACATCATTTTTCTCTGTGTCTCGCCCAATAAGTTGTGTTGCATACTGCTTAAGCTCAGGGGTATTGATTGGTCTTCTGTATTTTAGATGGCCTTTACCACACATACAACACTTATATGCTTTTACCATCTGAAAGAAGATTTAAAAATGTCAAGAAGTATTTGAGAGTTCATTTCTCTTCACCTAGAAAATGAGTCTTACACGGTCTTATAGACCTCTTTATCATAGAATCAAGTTAATTATACTTTAGCAGGCATTTTGTTGAAGATATCCGAGACAGGAGACGGTATTTTTGTCTTGTCCACGTGTATAACACTTTCAAACGTGTCTATTCACCAATCATGTCCGTTGTCTCCCAAGCGTTAAGCTAGTAGTGAAACGCGTCACCCTAGGACACTTTTCCGCCATAGACCTAATGTTAATTCTCTCAAATTATCACCGATTAAGCACCGTAAAAGTTTGGATAGAGTACAAACTCCTATACGAACTGAACCTGGGTCGCCCCAACCCAAGCGTCCCACCACTCTCACAACGTTTCACTGCGTCTATGGGCGGAAAAGTATACTAGGGCGGCCCGTTTTACTATTACGCTGTTGCAACCCAACTGTCCATCATATATAACATGCCCAAACATGTCTACGTAAGTTGTCTCCCAGAATTTGCCGGAAAATGTCCATTTTGTAAGACATAATCATATCTGTCATATATTATACACCAAACATGTATACCTTTAACGTGTAGCGCGAGGCCCTATCGCATGTTCAACAAGAGATGGCGCTGTTGCCGAAAGGCAGACAGTTATACCCCTGATCATTGAACTCTGAATCAATATGGTTTAGTGGAAATTTGAGTGTGTGTTGACACAATACAGGAGTGGACACAGTAAATGTGTGGACACAATGCAAGCACTGACACAGTTGCAGAGATAAATGAGATGGTGGTAACATGTGAAAGATGGACAGAGAAACGGAAACCTAGCAAGTCGGTAAACAGGAAGTAGTGTATCAATAAGGCGGAAAAGGGGAGACGCAGTACAGTACCCCATATTGAAGCTGCATACCAAATATTAAGAGTCTTTCTTGTGCGGTTGCTGAGAAAAGTGTGACAGATTTGGAAAATGAAACAAGAGGCTCTCAAGAGCCTGTATCGCTCACCTGGACCATGGCTTACATAGATAAAAGATAAAAGGCCTTTCCAACAGAAACAAAACATACAATTTAGCAGAATACTTTTTAATTTAAAATTACAGTATTCATGGCAACCGGAAGATCCACCATCCATTACAACCCATAACAGAACACCATTAAAAAAATGGGCAGGGGTTCCCCTTTTAATCAATTTAATACATATTGCTAAAATTAAAACATTCAGACCACAATTCAAATAAAAATTCAAAAAGTTGGGCAGAGGTTCCCCTTAAAATCAATAGAGCTAATGTAAAAACTATGTTCCTGCTGGTGACCATCTTGGATGAGGTATAGACCTGCCGGATACCTTTTTGAAAGGGACCATCTAAGGACCATTTGGCTTAGTTTAGTTTTAATTGGACTAGTAGTTTCTGAGAAGAAGACTTTGAATGATTTTTCCTTAGGGTCCAGTGTTAAAACTATGTTCGCCGCTGGCGGCCATCTTGGATTAGGTACGGATCTGCCGGATATCTTTTTTAAAGCGGACCACCCAAGGACCAATAAGACCAAGTTTTGTTCCAATTGGCCCAGTTTGTCCAGAGGAGAAGATCTTTGAATGAAAAGTTTACGACAGAGGGACGGACGACGGACGGCGGACGACGGACGGCGGACAACGGACGCCAAGTGATGGCAAAAGCTAACCCTGGCATAGCTAGGTGAGTTAAAAAAGGTAGTGTTTAAACAGGAAGTGGTACTTCGATATGGCCAAAAGGGGGAGCTACAATATAGGACAAAATCCTGAAGCACAATGCCAAATATCAAGTGGCTGCCATGAGCAGTTGATGAGAAAAGTGTGGCGTAAAAGTCCAAAACCGAAAATGAAAGTAGAAAATACACAAAGTCGAAAAATAGGAGTGGTGTAAAAAGGGAAAACGCAGTATAGGACCATACTAAATAACAAGTGATTGTCATGGGCAATTGCTGAGATAAGTTTGGCGAAACAGTCCTATATAGAAAATGAAAAGTAAAACACACACAAAGTCGGTAGACAATAAGTGATGATCCAATATGGCTGAAAAGGGGAGACGCAATGTAGGACCACATACAGAAGCATCATATTAAACATCAAGTGGTTGTCATGCGTAGTTGCACAGAAAATCTGTGACGAATAAGACTAATATTGCAAATTAAAGTCGGTAAACAGGAAGTGGTGATTCCATATGGCTAAAAGGGGGTGGGCGCAGTATAAGACTCCTTACTGAAGCACCATACCAAATACCAAGTGGCTGTGATTTACTTCCAACATGAAATCATGTGCTATAGGGGTTTGTAAAGGTCCGATAAGATTTTTTTCGCGAGGATGGGACACGTTTCAGAGAAAAAAAAGTTTTGCATGAACACGTTTAATCGAAATGGCCACATTTTAGCAGAGTGGACACATTTGGGAAAATTGACACTTGTGCGAGTGTTATATATATATTGATAACATATTTCTTATTTGATATTATGTTTATTTGGAGGAGACATATTCAAGCAGGTCAAAATGATACCTATGGGAACTAAATGTGCGATACTTTTAGCCGATTTGTTTTTGTTTCTTTTTGTTTATTTGCATTTTGTTTGTTTGGTTGTTTGTTTTTTGGTTGTTTTTTTTTTGGTGAATCTTGGCTATGCTATTCAAATCATGTAGACAAGTCAGTTTCGATTATATTATAGCTAAAGATTATCATTGAATAATCCTCAATTTAAAGATAACATTCATCTGATTCAAATCATTTAACTCAAATTAAAGAGATAATTAGTACACCATCATCAGCATCGTATTGATAATTCTAAGCGTCTAAAAATAACTTTGCAGCAAGCGTGAAGATTTCGGCTTTCCTAAAATGAACTTTCCGTTTTTAGCAATAAAATTGTAACATTCCCGGCATGTGACATCTCATTCTATATAGTTGTACCTGTAGGTTGTAAAGCGTTTTCTCAGCAGATTGAAATAACTGCCTTTCCAAACCTATACACCTACGTCATGTTGAATCACTGTTGCAATTGTCGCTACAGCTGTTTTACGCGGTTGTTACACAAAATGAATTTGAATTAAACATATTTTATTTGCTCAAAACGTTAGCAATTGGGATTGGGCACAAGTTTTTACAACATTATTTACAGCCCGCTCCCTACAATTTACAATAAATTATATATAAATAACAGCAATCATTCAAATAAATAAAAATCATTTACATAAAATACAAAATGCTATGTAAGAAGTAACAAAATTGGATACATTATAGAATATTACAAAACATTACAGAGATATAGAAAAATGAATTAGACATTTTTGAATAGATCCAGAGTTTATTACTGAGCTGACAAACACCGACTTTGACAAAACTACTCTTTTCTTTGGCAGTTTGACCTGGACCACACGAGGAGCAGATAATGTTAACCCTGATGACACTTTCAGTTTTTGTGGGATTTCACATTCCCAGTGCTTTACTTTTGTTGCGTTCTTATTAATTTCTGTTTATTTGCATATTTGTTTTGTCCTTGTCTCTTTGTTTCACTTTTTGTTGAATCTGTTTTTTTTTCGTTGGTGTCCATCTTTTATTGATTGCAAACATGCAAGACACAGCTTTTGGAGGGTAATATTCGCCATATGGTTCAATGTTCAACCATGTTCTCGAATTGTGCTATTGTGACCAAATTAATTTTTAGTTGGCCTAGTGGTTTCAGATTATATCTCTGAATAACAGTTTTTGACCGACAAACGACAGACAAAGGACGTCAAGTAGTGGAATTCACCTTCCGTATTTTGTTCCGCCTGGTGTCACCACTGCACTTTCAGGTTTTGTTCTGTGACGTCGTGGACGATACCGGGAAAATTAACGCACAAACAACATGTTTTGAACATGCGTGAAATACCTGTTTTCCCACGAGTTACCCGATAGTGCAGCAGCGACACTCATCGGGAAACGCAGGAAGGTGAAATCCATTGCAAAAGTTTATATGCAAACTTTTTTGTCAAAACTAAGTAGTACTCCTCCTGCATAGCTCTACCCCGGCTAATGGTGACTTGTCTGTTAGATTCTATTATGTTTTGATTATCAAAATGTTCCATTTGGTCTATACTTAAGAGACATAAACTCTCGAATAAGCATACACTAGCTATATATTAATAACATTGACGGTCCAAAATTGTTCTACATGCTCCATTGAATTGCTGTTAGATATTTTGGGGGGCAAAAGTCGGGGCCATATTTTTTTCTAAAATACCCCCCACCCCCAAATCAAATGATCCGTGCCTTAGTTAATTTCTAGAAGAATATCTTTGGATAAATTAACATGTGGCCAAATGTTGTCCAAGGATCCCGCTGGCAGCCCTTTGACAGGAGACATGAGGGTTATTGACAACATTAATGAGAACATTAGGAGATCTGAGACGTGAGGTTGAATGACAATACACGAATGTTGAGTGTTCATTTGACTTATAAATAATATTCATATTAGTTTTATTTAGTGGGCCGTCTTGAACTAGTATATTGCTAGTACGTTTTACCCAAAACGAGGCTATAGATAATCGTCATATTTAATTTAGTGGAGGTTGATACATAGTTAATCCAGGCTTAAGCCGCTATTTTTTTATAAACTGCCCACTCCGAGTCTCTTTCTGGTATCTCCTTCTTAATATGCTGAGCACTTTTGATGCAACATTCATTTACTCTGATGTATAAGTGTTTGCTCATTGTTGAAGGCCTCATGGTGACCTCAAGATGCAGAACAACAACCATAAAAGCGTTGTTTTATTAGCTGATTTTTTCCGTGTATTTGCAGGATTTTGTCCAAATTATATTTATTCGATACCCCCTCATTTCTTCATGATGGCGTATATGATCTAATTTGTATCGCTAACATTGAGAACAGTGCTCCTGTGCAAGTTGGCAATAAGTAACTATTTTTGTTATAGGAATTTATTTGATTCAGACAGTTGCGCTGCTGGTGTAACATATTATTCCATATTCTCTCCATTCCCCCCCTCCAATGTTTGACTATGCATATTTCTGCTGACTTGTAAACCAAGTGACACATATCATATCATAATTGAAGGACACATCTTTCAGTACCTCTCATGCGCGATTAGAATTGTGGTATTAGAATGAAATCTGATTCCCCGCGGAAGACAGCTTATATATGGAAAGGAAAGTCCTGCCTTTGTTTTCATCCAAAAAAAGTTTAATATATTTGTTAATTTTCAAAGAAATCAACTTTGATATTTTTTTGTATGTTATTTAAAATTATAGAAATCATTATGAAATGACATTTTGAATTGAATTTCTAATAAGGCATCTGTAAAACCTTGCTCATTTGCAATGTACTTTTAAGTTTGGTTAGAATATTCCAAGTGGTTTCAGAAGAGAAGATCTTAAAATGAAAACTTTACGACGGAAGACGAACGCCAAGTGATGGCAAAAGCTTACACTGGCTTCAGTCATGTGAGCTAAAAAGTGTCAAAAAATGACTAACTCGGCAAACAGGAAGTAGTACCTTAACAGGTAAAAACAAAAGTCCAACAATACAACATAAAGTAAAAAGTGTTATCATACAACACTGCAGAGAAATCGTCAGAGAAAGTTATGACCGATGGAATGAGGGACAAAGGTAAAACAGTATAAACTCTTCTTCTTCGGGACGGGATATTATGACTAGTAGAAATATTTGATCTGTGACAGTTTTCAAATTAGAACTTTATTCACATATGTATCCCACTGGTTTTCGGAATTAGCAGTGTTAAACCTGCAGAATGGAGGACACGTGTGGAGTACGATGGATCAGACTACTGCCATAGACATAAATGTTGAGCATTATTACTTTTTTCTAACCATCGAGTAAATATTTTCGTAGATGAAGAATGCATTTCTATACAAGGTTCCCAGTAATCTTCCTTGAGAACAATCATTTTAATGCTTACAATATTATCTTTAAAATCCAAATATCAGTGTTCTTTTATCCGCCATAATCAATATGTAAAGCTTTGATATCTAGCATGTTATGAAAAAAAAATACAAGACTAAATTATATTCTAAAGTTTAACAAAATGATAAAAATAAAAGCGTAGAAGGAAAATGTTAATGTTTTTTGGTCTAAGCCACGAAATAATACATCCTTTCAGCGTCCCGCTGACCAGAAAGCTATTACGTTTTCCGTCCCTGCCAGATATTCTGAGCAGTGCTCGTACCAATTATATACAAGCCTAGTACTATATGAGATAAGATGATGTAACGGCATGCATACAGGGACTCTTTATTGTAATGTATATAAACCCTGATAGAAACAAGATAGTATCGAGAGTTTGTGACCTTAAGATGAAATAATCAAGCTAATCAAGTCCCTGCAGAAAGACTACGGGAGCGTATTGATGCCACATAAAGAAAAAAATAACTCATAATTATGATATGATATCTCATATGAGATAATCATCTAATAATAATGAGAAAACATCTTATTATTATGAGAAAATTAGTCATAATTATAAGATAACTATCTCATAATTTTGAGATATTATCTCATAATTACGTGATATTTATTTCATAATTATGAGATAAACATCTCATTATTATGAAATACTATCTCATAATTATGAGATGCTATATCATAATCATGAGATAGTTATCTCGTAATTATAAGATAATATCTCAAAATTATGAGATGATTATCTCATAGTTATGACTTATTATCCCTTAATAATTAGATAATATATCATAATTATGAAATATTATCTGATAATAATGAGATATTATCTATATTATGAGATATTTTTCTCTTCATGTGGCATCAATATGCTTCCGTAAAAAACAATGAGCAAGTAAGATATCAATTATTCACGATAGCGGTATGACTGGAAGAGTCATGGAATCATCAGTTTTTTTTGTTTTTTTTTTACAATGAAAACAAGTATTCAAGACAATCTGTTTTGTTGGAGCACATGTGTAAAATTCAAAAAAAAAAAAATGAGTGGCTCCTATTATAATTATAGAATCACAATTGTTATTGTAAAAGGGCAATGACATTGACTGGTTGCTGAGAAAAGACTTTGAAAGGGCGTAGATCAACAGAAAAGATGAAATACGGGAAGAAGGGGCAGGGAAAAGGGACAGCGGAAATGAAATATATACAAGAACCCGATAAAAAGGCTATGATAGAAGAACAGGAATAAGGAGACGAGAGAAAGGGTAATGGGACAGGAGAAAAGGGAAAAGAGGCGGGAGAAAGTAGAAAAACACTCACCTGTCCGAATTTATAACGGTCATCTCTATAAGAACCCCTTAATACATGTTAAAGATAATAAAAACAATAAATCATTACCTCTTTTTCGTCTCATTATCACATTGTACGTCTTCGATGCAATAAGTCACCACTCTGCATTTTCCTGTAACATATATGTACATGTATATGTAGTTTACAATAAATGCCGAAAACAATTTGGAATGCATCATGTATTGTACTCCATAAACTATGCACAGATGCGGTAAAATAAAACTTCAAATATCCACACACTGTATGACCATTATTTCATACAATAATTTATAACTATTTCAACCTTTTATTTTAACAGTTGTATTTGTTAAAGCCGATTTTTGTTTGTTTGAATCTAGTATATCATAATACATATAAAAAAAAGAAAGGAAATGGGGGTAAATGTCAAGGAGACAATATATGGTATTCCGATTTCAAACGGGGTATATATGTTTAGCATGTCTAGTCATATTTCTTGAGGCCCGGTTGGAAACGAAATGTAATTAATATCTAGGGTGTGTAACAAGTTATATTCCCCGTCTGTGACCCGAGACCTGGAGAAAGGAGAGAGGGTTGGGAGAAAGGAGAAAGGGGTGGGACAAAAGGGAAAGTGACGGAAGAAAAGATAACAGAGGCAATAACCCGATAAAAGGGATAGTGAAAACAAAGGTCCGAATAAATAAGAAGGAAAGACCAGGCCAGTGAGTGAGTACTAATATCCGTAAAACGTAGGATAGTGTCGAGAATACACAACCCAACACAGATCATTTTAGGCAAGTCGTCATGAAAAAGAGATTTGGAGAAAGGAGAGATGGGACAGTAAAGAGAAAAAAAAGGCGAGAGAAAGCCGTGAGAAAGGCACTCACCTGTCCGATCCCTCATTTTTGTACGAATTTAAAACAGTCATCTGAGTATGAATTTTTATTACTGTATAATTATAAGATCAGTATAAATGTTTATCAGCAGAATCATAGTGAAATAGGAAAATGGACTGAGTAATGAAGTCATATAGAATTTAAATAATTCATAGTAACCAAAGATTTTACAAGAATAGCCTTTATGCTGACATAACTTGCTCCGAAGTTTAGGCGTGGCTTATTATATACTAGTGTGCGGATACACTTCATCTTTAAAAGAACCCCTTAATAAAAACAATAAATCATTACCTCTTTTTCCAAATGTTTTATTCGTCCCATTGTCAGATTGTGCGTCTTCGATCCAATCAGTCACCTTCGATCCAATCAGTCACCTTCGATCCAATCAGTCACCTTCGATCCAGTCAGTCACCTTCGATCCAATCAGTCACCTTCGATCCAATCAGTCACCTTCGATCCAATCAGTCACCATTCTAACCACTCTGCATTTTCCTGTAACATATATGTACATATAGTTTACAATAAATGCCGAAAACTTCACAAACTATGCATTACACTTCAGATATCCTAACAAATGGTGTAGCTGTCTAGCGTCGTTGTATTCTGTGTTCTCGTTTTTGCCATGTCTTTGAACTTTTATTTTAGGGAATACTACTCCTTTGTTCCTTCGGTATTCTACTACCGTTGTATGATAAAGAATTATGTGTTAAGGGCCTGAAATAATCTGGATATTTATTCTCCTAATTATTGTGAGGTGGGAATTACCTTATAATTCACCGGTGAATAACCCCAAAATTGGCAACGTCCGTGAACGCCGATGAATTTTCCCCTTCCCCAAAAGTTTTAACGTCTGTTGAATAACCTCAGTGAAAAAGCCCTCGAGAAATAGCAGTTGACAATTCAGTATATTTACCTCTTCCGAAGGGTCGGAATTGTATATTGTCAGCTTCACTTCTTCCAATTGTTGTTGCTTTTTTTTTTCTTTTATGTATGTTATTGTTGTATCATAGTTCGTATTATGTATTGTATACATGCCCTCAGCCCTTCGGGGTAAAATTGTGCATTTATTTGTATAAAGTTTTAAATCGACCATTTGTTTTCCTTAAATGTCTGCTCTAAATTGCTGTTTTATTTTAACCTATTTTATTCGAAATAGTTGAATTGTATTGGTTTATACAGTGGCGGATTTAGGGGGGGGGGCGGAAAATATCTAAAATTCCTATGGGTTTTAAAAAAAAATGGGTCCCCCCTTTTGAAACAAATAGTGCCCCCCCCCCTTCAGCAGAAAGTCTTGATTCGCCACTGTTTTATAAACCAAGCACATAATTATATCTCTATGTAATCAGTGGCGGATCCAGAAGGTGGTGGGCAGGGTATATTGAATATTTGAAATTCCTAGGGGTTTTAAAAATAATTGGGTTCAACCCCCCCCCCTTTTTTATGGATTCGCCACTGGTAATATTGAGACAGGATACAGTCTATATGAGTTTAATATCCTGACTTCTAAAACCTTTTGAAATTGTTTTTCATGTGTCACTTGAACACTGTTTCTGCTTACTCAATTCACACATTCACATCCAAAGCCTGTTTCCTGAAACATTTCATTTAAGTAAGTTTTTGTGCATTTTTTTAAATGTTTCTTTGTTGTGTAATTATCATTAAAAAGTAATTAAAAAAAAAAATTAAAAAAAATAAATAAATATTATGGGAATCGAACCTGGACCGCTCGCACTGATATCAACGCTCTAACTGATACCGCCACGGAGGCAACCATTTATTATTGTAAAATAAGCGGTATATAAAGATGCTTTTTGTTAATGCGCTTTTTTACGTCTGCTATCCGACTGGTAATTTCTTTGTAATAAAATTTTACTTGCAAGATCTTGCAACCTACCTTTTTGCAATGAATCTTTTTAGTCTTCAAACAAACACCGATATATCATAATGTATATGTAAGATAAGATAAGATGAGATACATTTATTCCAATCAAGGTCCATCAAGGGGCAATTACAATTAACATTCATAATTCAGACACAACAATACAACAAAATTAATGTAACAACAAGTAGATATATATATTTATATATATGTATGCCTGTAACCCAGACGAGGGAGGTGTCAGATTTTTTCATTTTTTTATTAAGGTCTTTCACCACAGTGAAAGACCTTAAAGTTATTCTTCTGATTATTATTATTGTTCTTTCCGCCAAAAATGTTGACAGAAAACTACGCGATGTATGACTCGTATGTTAATCGGTCTCAGAAGGGGACCTCAAAACTGAGGGCCACATACTGATCTATTTTTAGTAACGGAGTTATCTCCCCTGGAACAAAAAAGCCTTGTTAGCGGATAAACTCGTAACCGTAAAAAAATGCTCCTTATTCATGGCGGAACTTTGATACATTTGGACCGAAGCCGTGCGGTATGGTATTTTTTGAGTTATTGCCCTTTGAAAAATTTTGAGTTTCCGTAACAATTTATTTCTCGGAAACCGTTAGTGGTAGAGACCTTAAACTTGCACCATTGATCATGACTACACTTAAGCTTGAAAATGATGTAAAGGTCAAAGGTCAACTTTGACCTTGACCTCTGACCTAACACCTTGTTAGCGGATAAACTCGGAAACCGTAAAAGATGGCTGAAAAGATGTAAAGAGAAAAATGTTCATCTTTACAAGACGCAACTTTGTTACATTTGGTCCGAAGAGATTCGACGACTTTTTATGTGAGTTATTGCCCTTTGAAAATTTTTGAGTTTCCGTTTATGCTAAATACTCTCAAACACAAAGCTGTAGAGACCTAGCACCTGCACCATTGTTCATGACAAGACTTGACCTTTAAAATGATGTCAAGGTCAAAGGTGAATTGTGACCTTGACCTTTGACCTTGAACCTTGTTAGTGGATAAACTCGGAAACCGTAATAGATAGCTGATTAAATGTATTTGACAAAATGTTAGTCTTGATAAGATCTTCATTTGGTGCATTGGGTCCAAAATAATTGGACCATTAGTTTTGGACCTAGGGCCCAAAAACCATTTTTCGAGGTCCGATTTTAGGGTTTTTTGCTTATATCTCAAAAACCATTAAAGATACAAAGAAACTATAAGAAGATAAAATGTTCAGTTCAAAATGGCCGACAAAATGGGGTCAAGGTCAAAGGTCAAAGTCCTTAGCAACAACGTTATTTGCCATAAAAGTCCTTAGTAACAATATGCAAAAAGTTTTGTAATGTTGTAAAGAGGAAATAAATGACATTGCCAACCGGAAGTGACTATCATGTCCTTGGCAACAAGCTAATTTTCGAAAAAGTCCTTAGCAACCGTAGGCAACATGTTTTGTAATGTTGTAAAGAAGAAATAAATGACAATGCCAACCGGAAGTGACTATAATGTCCTTAGCAACAAGCTCGTTTTTCGAAAAAGTCCTTAGAAACCGTAAGCAAAAAGTTTTGTAATGTTGTAAAGAAGATATAAATGACAATGCCAACCGGAAGTGACTATCATGTCCTTAGCAACAAGCTAATTTTTCTAAAAAGTCCTTAGCAACCGTTGAGCAAAAGAGTTATAAAGGTCAGAATTTTTGTTTACATCATATTTTTGACTGATATAGACAACAAAATCAAACTCAAACATGTTTTCATGGTGAAAACTGGTGAAAGACCTTGCAATTGTTCTCTGAACAATTGACCTTTTAATTTATTTATTTATTCTTTTTGTAATATTTGTAAGTACATACGTAAAGTTCATTTATGTAAGATATGTGAACATATGTAACATTATCAGACTTTTCAAAGGTATGGAATATTTTCCACAAAATAATGGAAGGAATAACAGGGCATATGTAAATGCAAAACACCTAAAAATTGGTTTTCTAGTGTTTTTAAGCAAATTGCCAAGTCTGTTTGGACTTTAGATTACGTTGAGAAACGTATGGCATGTCCAGATTATGCATGTATTTACGAATTATTTAAATGAAATTGTCTTGAGAAATTATTTATTATACTGTTTTTGAAGCAAAAAACATAAAAGTAGTTGTAAAAATGAAGGAAAAAAATATTTCGCAGGAGTCGAACCCTGACCGCTCGCACCAGCGATGACATGCTCACCTACTACGCCACGACTACTTCAGTACCAACACAGGGAAATAAGCGGTATATAAAGATTCCTACTAATTGATTTTCTGATATCAAAAAAATATTTTTTCTTATATCAAAAAATGTAATTGATAGGCGTCCGTCGTCCGTCCGTCCGTCCGTTTTTTTCAAAGATCTTCTCCTCTCGTACTACTTGGCCAATACTAACCAAACTTGGCCTGAATCATCATCAGGGTTTGTGATTTTTATGTCAGTAGACCAAACAACATGGCCGCTGTTACTAAAATAGAACATAGGGGTAAATTGCCGTTTTTTTGCGAATTACAGATATCAAAATTCTGATGGAGTAAAAATGATCAGCATGATGAGATCTACCTGCCCTGCAATTTTGAAGAATATCTGTTTACCCATCTTGGAGTTATTGCCCTTTTTCCATAAATTTTTCAGTTTTTCGTTACTTTAGTCTTATATATTGAAAATGGTAGAAGATAGAAGTGAAATTTATGTAACAAAAATGGTCAGCATAGTAAGATCTACATGTCCTGCAATTTTGAAGAAAATCTGACAACCCACATAGGAGGTACTTTGAATTTTCACAATTTTTTAACGTTTTTACTTTTATTTCAAAAAATGTTTGAGATAAAGGTTAAATGTGAATTTCAAAAGTGTTGAGGTTTTCCAGAAATACAATTTTTACATATGTCCAGCAGTTCGCATCTCATCCAAGATGGCCGTGAGCCAATCGGGACCAAATTTTGTCACAGTAGTCCTTGGGTAGTCCCCTTTAAACTTTGTGATTTTTACGTTCTTTGTACCTCATCCAAAATGGCTGCCAGCGTGGAGCACAGTTTAACATGGGGACCCTATTGGAAATGCCTTCTCCTCTGAATCCACTGAGCCAATTGGAACCAAACTTGGTTCCAATAGTCTGTAGATGTTCTCCTTCAAAGTTTGTGATTTTTATGTTCATACCTCATTCAAGATGGCCGCCAGCAGGGAACATAGTTTAACATGGGGACCCTATGGGAAATGCATCCAAAGATCTTCTCTCTGAAACTACCAAGCCAAATTGAACCAATTAAACTTGGTCACAATAATCCTTGGATGGTCCCCTTTAAAGTTTGTGATTTTTACGTACTTACTTCATCCAAGATGGCCGCCAGCGTGGAACATAGTTTAACAGGGACTCTACAGGAAATGCATTCAAATGTCTTCTCCTCTGAACCTACTGAGCCAATTGGAACCAAACTTGATTACAATTGTTTTTGAGTGATCCCTTCCAAAGTTTGTGATTTTTAGTTTGTACCTCATCCAAGAATGAAAATGTAACATATGGTGAACTGATTTATAGTATGAATGGGTGGTCTTTTGGTGACAATGAATAAAATCAGTCATCAGGTGAGCGATACAGTCTCATCTAGTTTTTTTATATCAGAAATTCGATTTTTTGATATCAAAAAATATTTTCTGATATCAAAAATTCATTTTCTGATGTCAGAAAATCGAATTTGTGATATCAAAAAATCAAAACTATTTTCTTATATCAGAAATTCATTTTTTGATATCAGAAAATGCATTTTTTTGATATCAAGAATTCAGATTTTTTGATATAAAAAAATATTTTCATATATCAAAAAATTAATTTTCTGATATAAAAAAATGATTTTTTTTTATATCAAAAAATATTTTTTGATATCAAAAATTATTTTCTGTTATTAGATGAATAGATTCTTCCTGTTTTCTGATTGGTCTTTAAGTCACTTTCAGGTCATGTTAAATCGTGATTTTTCCGCTTCTAGGGTTATATTCTAAAAATAGACCAACAGCGGTCAAGCGGAATTTTTATCGGTCATGCGGAATGTGATAGTGCATGGTTTTACCCTAAAAATAGAAAATGAAGGTAGAATGAAACAAAGACAAATTGTATTGTTCTGATTGTTTGTTTCGTTTTAATAGCTCAATGAAATATATTTTTCAACTTTTAATTTCGCCAGTAATTGAATTCAATTTTTATTTTTTATCTTTTTTTTGTGAAAATAAAAATATTTGTTGTTAATTCTGAGAATTTTACATATTTCAAGTAAAAATGTTGTGGTACTAGAGAAGTTTAGAGTGCCCACGTTTATTCATGTAATAAATCAATTACTGACGTTGTAATAAGTCGCAATCGTGATTTATCAACCCTCAAAAATGTATATTCACCTCGCCTACGGCTCGGTGAATATTACATTTTATCGGGTTGATAAATCACGATAGCGACTTATAACAAAGTCATTAATTGTATAAATATCAATAAATTTGAATTTCTGATATAAAAAAATGGAATTTCTAATATAAAAAAATGGAATTTCTGATATCAAAAAATGAATTTCTGATATCAGAAAATAGTTTTTTTGGGTTTTTTTTATATCAAAAATTCAAATTTTTTTATATCAAAAAATTATTTTTTGATATAAAAAAATCGAATTTCTGATATCAAAAAATAGAAGTGATTTTCCGATATCAGAAAGTCGATTTTTTGATATCAGAAAATCATTTTTTTATATCAGAAAATCGATTTTTTTATATCAAAATTAGGCTGTTTTGATATCAGAAATATTATATGTTATTCGGGAATCTTCACAGGGATACGGGTTCATATTCCCTGTCTGTGTTTTATATCCCCTGAGCCGTTAGGCGAAGGGGATATAGGGCACAGACAGGGAATATGAACCCGTATCCCCTGTGAAGCCCGAATAACTTTTATATTCTGCTAGAAGTGTTATAATTTTTCTATTAAAAGCGTTTAAAAATTGTGATTCTGCTACCACAGGGATACGGTCTAATATCCCCTGTCAATGTAACCAATCAAATTGCAGGATTTACCTGGATATTTCACTTCAGCAGAATATTTTTTGATATAAAAAAATAAGGAATAAATAGTAAAACGGCGCCTCATAGTGAATACCCTCGAGAACTAACAGTCCACCAGTAGAGACTTCAAACCAGTGGTAACAAGAAGCTAAATACCGAACTTACGTTGTAACTAAATTGTTGAACTGGCCTTCCTTTTGGGTACCATTCAAACAATGGACATTTGACAAAGCCCGAGTCTGTCTACCTCATTCAAAACATGTGTTCCGAATGAAACAGAATTGCAGCAGCCATGAATATATTTCTTGAAAGGTGTACAAATTCAGTAAGATATTTCATTTTGCGATAGCACTTCCGAACACATCCTTTGGAAAGGATGTCAGCTCAGTAATGGGGTTAACATTTTTTTTTTGCTAAACTAAACAAATATCATCTTACTATTGTAACTCCTCTGAAACCATTGGACGGATTGTTTTCATATTTCATGTATTTAGTAGGATTTTAGTCATGATGTGTAACTATGCATTATTATATAGATAACGGTGATTTATGGAGTTTTCTCAGTTAAATAAATGTCATATTGACAATAAAGGATTTCTAGTCACTGGATGACGTCTTAATGAAGCGACGTCACAATGTCTCTTCAATGTCGTCGTCAAGTAATCAACTGGCGTATTGACATGAAAAAAATAATCCGCATCTAAAATCTCGGTTTTTGAGTAGAAAATCTATATGAAAAAAAGCATAACTATTCGGCCGTCATGAATATCAATTAAAATGTCACTCGTGTCGATCAACGCAATGGATTTAACTCGTTGCAGAACAAGTTCTGCAACTCGTTAAATCCTTCTGCGTTGTTCGGCACTCGTGACATTTTTATTGAAATTCACGACGGTCAATTACTTATACTAAAATTCTTCCCATTACAGGTATTAATATTATAAGATACATTCTATATAACGAGAGCACTAAAGATCCTTAATTTCTTAGAAGTTCTATCAATTTCGGAAAAGCTCTATCAATTTCTAAAAAGCTCTATTAATTTCTAAAAAGCTCTATCGATTTCTAAAAGCTCTATCAATTTCTGAAAAGCTCTGTCAAATTCCATGAGATATTTCATTTTCCAAGAGAACTTTCTAACAAATTTCAATCGTAAGGGTGTCAGATCAATTATGGTTTACCATGGCAACAGTCAAAGTTCATACAGTGATTTGAAAGCCAGCGGTGGCTAAAGCGGTAGCCGCCGCGGCATTCACAATCGTTTAAGTTTTATGTATCGTCTCTTTAACAAAAACCACTCATTGTCGCTTATTGATATTTCAAAGTGGTATGGAAACGAACAAATAAAGAGATATGGAGTAAATGGACATGGGACAAAATCCCTATAGATACATGGTAAGATTATGCAAATGGAACAACGTTTTGATTGTTGTTCTTCATCTTTAGTTAAGTCACCATGTGGCCTTCAAAAAGAAGCAAACACTCCTATTTAGCCACTTCATAGTAAGTTCAATACGGTCAATAGCGAAATTCACTTGCTAAATGTTGAACAACGCTACATCCATGCGTCTTCTGTTTTATTTTGTCATAGATGCGGGGTCATCATCAAGCATAAAATATCGGGCAAAGTACTCTTTCAAACACTGTCATCCGTTGCTCGACAAAGAGACAAAAGACAATACACGATAAACAATGGCACTCATTGTGTTGATTGTAAGAAAACTTGGCAAGTAAAATAGGGAGATGTTGACATTATATATACAGATGGCCAGAAAAATACTTTAATATTTGCAAAACAAGAAAGCCAAATGTTTAATTTTGATAATGCATTCATATGAGAAATTCTCACACCACTGACAAAATAAAAAGAGTAGTTTACTTGAGGATTCTTATAGAAAGTCACTGTTTACTCAACTTGACTGCAGTGATACTGATTTTTGTAAATGGCTGATGAGGAGCTCTCTCATTTTCTTAACTTATGTAAAATCTGGCAATATTATAATTAAAACCATTTGATATCAAACTATTTTTATTATACCCCGCTTTGATGGAGAGAGATATATAGAATAATGGTAGTTTTGAAGGTCGAGATAGAAAATATCACCCTATCGCAGCGAGTCCGATAGGACGAGCTGTGATACTAGTGATATTTTCTGTCGAGACCTTCAAAACTACCATTTTTGTTTTTATCGGCAACGTCGTAAGAGTCATGATGTCAATTTTATGACACCATTGCCTGATATTTTCTTGTATCAGGTCAGTACGGAGATACTGACAATATCAGTCAGTAAGATCAAAGAGAAAATGTACATATTGCCGATAAATACTGTTTTTACCCGTGTCCATCATTCCGTCCATGCGTTCGTCCGTCACACATTTTTGTAACATTTTTTCCTCAGCTACTACAAACACATTTAGATCATATTGGGTATCTGTTCTCTATCAGTTTTTTAAGATCTTTGATTTTTACGGTCTTCCAAACGTTTAGATTTTATCTGCACTGAAGAGACATATATTGTCGAAATGCTCATATGCAGAAAATAAATTCACAGTAACTTCGGTATTTAGATATTTGTCGATATTTTGCATGAAGCTACGATCGGTATATTGTATTGTGGGATGCATTTTGAGATCCATCCTACATCTATTTCCTGTTTGCCTGGGAAAATCTGGGTAAGAATACCGAAAATGGTACTTTCACTATTTTTTATATAGAGCATTTAATTTTTATCAGATTTTTCCCTTGGATTTCTTATAGAAATACATTTTGCTATTGTGTCAATTTTTTTGACGTAGCTCTTACTGTTCCCAAAAAATTAGGGGTCGAAAAGAGTCAAAAACCACAATCGTAACTCTTTATTTTAAGTCAAATTTGGACAATCTTTTTAAAATATTTGTTTTGATGAGTACCAAAAGGGTATAGCAATAGATTTTAGCTATTGGCAGTCATTTCGAAAAAAGGGTCAAAAGGGACCGAAAACGGTACTTTAATAGGCTTAGAGATTTGTCATTTTTCATCTGAATTTGACTGGATTTTTTTCATTTGAATTAATACTAAAAGAGCTTTCAGTAGTGTGCAACATATTTGACAAAGATCTTACAGTTTCCGAGATATAAGGGGTCGAAAAGGAGCAACGCCTGAAATCATAATTTCTATATTTTTAACGGTGTTTGTTTATTTTTTCTAATTTTATGCGTTTTTAGGTTACCTGGCCTAAAAGGCCATGTGAGCTTTTGCCATCACTTAGGGTCCGTCGTCCGTCCGTCCGTCAACAATTTCAAAAATCTTATCCTCTGAAACTGCTGAGCGAATTGTAATCAAAATTGGCCTGAAGCATCACCAGGGTATGCAGTTTCAAAATTTAGTTCGATTAGTCCGAGGACCAAACAACATGGCTGCTGTTACTAAAAATAGAACATAGGGGGTAAATTGCTGTTTTTTGCAAATAACTCAAAAACCGTTACAGATATCAGAAATCTGACATGAGTTATAGTGATCAGCATAGTAAGATCTACCTGCCCTGCAATTTTGAAGAAAATCCGAAACCCGTCTTGGAGTATGCCCTTTTTCCTTACAATTTTCAAAATTTGTGCATTTTCTCTTTTGTATTTCAAAAAGTGTAACAGATAGAGGTCAAGTGTATATTGCAAAAAGGTTAAGCATGTCAAGGGTCTACAAACCCTGAAATTTTGAAGAAAATCCAAAAACCCTTGTAGGAGTTATTGCCCTTTTTTCACGGAATTTTCAAAATGTTCATATTTTTGTCTTTTATTTCCAAAAAAGAATATGAAGATTAAGTGTCAATTGATAAAATGTTTGCCATGATATGTGGATTTCAAAACTGGTGTTTGAAATTGTTTGTTGGCCGCCATTTTCAAAATGGCCGCCAAAAAAGGCGGGAAAATTCAGCATTATTCGATTTCAATGAAATTTGGTTTCCAAATAGATATTGATGTAGCGACTTCAAAACCGGTGTTGAAAAGTGTTCGTTGACCGCCATTTTCAAAATGGCCACCAAAAAAAGCGGGAAAATTCAACATTGTCTAATTTCAATGAAATTTGGTTTTCAAATAGGAATTGATGTTGCAACTTCAAAACCGACGTTGAATATTGTTCGTTGACAGCCATTTTTAAAATTTTTCAATTTTCATTTTTTCAAAAAAGGCGGGAAAATTCAACATTGTCCGATTTCAATGAAAGTTGCTTTCCAAATAGATAATGATGTTGCAACTTCAAACCGTTTTTGAAAAGTGTTCATTTACTGTTATTTTCAAAATGGCTGCCAAAAAGGCGGAAAATTCTACATTGTCCGATTTCAATGAAATTTGGTTTCAAAATAGATATTGATGTTGCGCTTTCATAACCGGATTTGAAAATTGTTTGTTGACTGCCATTTTCAAAATGGCCACCAAAAAAAAGGCGGGAAAGTCAACATTGTCCGATTTCAATGAAATCTGGTTTCCATATAGGAATTGACGTCGCATCTTCAAACCCGATGTTAAGATTTAATCGTTGACTGCCATTTTTGAAATTGCTACCAAAAAATGCGGGAAAATTCAATATTATCTGATTTCAATTAAATTTGGTATCCAAGTCGATATTGATGTCACTACTTCAAAACCGGTGTTGAAAATTGTTTGTTGACTGCCATTTTCACATGGCTGCCAAAAAAGGGGGGAAATCAAAAAAGCCCAACAAAGAAATATAGAAAACATGATCAGACTTTAAATACAGTTCAAGATATTGGTGGTGTTCGAGCTACAAAAGTTTTAGAGACTGGAGATCAAATGACTTTTTGTATAAATTACATGTACAATATTACTTTGATTGTGGCAACTGAAAGCCAGGTGAGCGATACAGGCTCCTGGGAGCCTCTGGTTTAATAGTCCTGTCAGAAATCTTGTATCCAAAACTTTACTGTGTCCACACTTTTATGTGCTAACCCTTGCTCAAAGGTAGTCCTGTCTCTTTGGGGGGATATTGAAAGTGTGCCATTCGATGACAGCTGCTACCATCGATGACAGCTGTTTGAGCTACCAATATCACAATATACTCATACAGCCATAATAAAGGAATTCCTAAATTCCTAATTCCTAGATTCTCATCCGATTTTCATTGAAATTTGAGGCGGGTCTACAAAGTTAAGTTTCATATTTTTTATAGCAATTGAGACAACTGGATCTTGAATGCTCGTATTCCCAGTTGACCGTGTGTTTGGGTAATTGGATGGTCTTAAGGATGTTCGCTGGTCAATTTTGAAATAACAAGGACTCCGAATAAATGTAATTTTTTGTTAGAAAATTGTAAAAAAAAATAATTTAAGCCAAAAAAATTGATAGGTTACCGATGTAATTATTTAGATCCAAGTGTATGAAAAATGGCGGGAAATTGAACTCCTCTGCATTTTTCATAGGTTTAACAGGAGGACTGTTTATCCAATAATGTTTAACGTTTTAAACAAAACACATAAAAATAGAGGTGAAGGTATTAAAAACTTACTTTGGGATATAACTTCTTAATGATATGTTGATGCTATTCCAAGTTCAACGTGTGCATACCAGACTAGGAAAGATAACTCATTTGTACGAAAGCCGATTGCGGTCAGAAATGAATAAAACTTAAAACGCGAAGAACTGCAGAATAACGTAAAACGTTGTAAATTCCAGAGGGGTATGTCTAACAACTCAAAATTATTTTATTCGAATTTTACAGTGACGTGCCATAAGCATTGTGATGTTGAGGATGAATACCATTTTTTTCTCAACATGCACCCATTATTCAACACAAAGAAAATTATTCATAGAAAAACTAAAAAAAAAATACACTAATAAATCTTATCCAAACTATCATTTAACTATGAGTGAAATCTCATTGCTGAATAAATATCTTCGTCTTATTGTATTATCGTATTATTGTATGGCGCAGTCCTGGGCGTCTGCGTCGGCGTCTGTGGACAGCATAACTTTGGTTCTAGTGGACAGGTTGTTATAATTAGTATGATGTTTCTTGGCTCATTCTTGAGAGTTTTTGTAGTTCATTGCCCCGCCCATTCTAGAAAAAAAGGGGCAAAAATTAGGTGTTTTCACATATTTGACTGTAGAATTTTTACTATTTAGCGGATTTTGATGTGGTTTATTTCAATGTACTCCTTAGGAAATGTCCAAGCAATGGCTGTGAACGGATTTTATGTGGCCTGTACCGTTTATGACATCAATGGGGCCCAAAAAGGTCAAAATTCAAAGATTTTATTATTTTTTTATTTTAGTCCGGTTTTGATGCAGTTCTTTTGAAATGAATATTCCTTATGAAAAATTGCTTTAGCGCTGCATCATTCAAATTTGATAACTTGTTTTCTTTCTATGAGGGGCCGAACGGTGCAAAATTTCAAACATGCAGATTACCTTTTTTTTCATTGGATTTCAATTGGATTTTTCTTTGGATTCCTCTCATCGTAAACTTTCTGCCAAACAGATTTGGCATAGCTCATTGTACAATTTCCGAGCTTTAAGGAGTTAAAGGGGCCAAATCTGCAATTTTTTTTTAAATACGTGAAGTCTTATTTTTCATCAGATTTTGATGCGATTTTTTATACGTCGTCGTCGTCTGTAGACACTTTTGTTTTTGGTCAATAACTTTTGTTTGAGTAAATCAATCCTTATGAAATTTTAACATGATGTTCTTTGGTACAAAATGAAGGAAGGCTTTCAGTAGTTTTTGGTCATTGTGACCCCACCCGTTTTTAAAAAAGTGGCCAGAAAGGGTTAAATTGGATGTTTTTACATATTTGTCTGTAGAATCTTTATTATCAATCGGATTTTTATGGGGTTTCTTTCATTGTGCTCCTGGGGAAATTTCAAAACAGTAGTATGCCAGCGGATGATACGTAGCATGTAGCGTTCCCGAGATAAATGGGGCCCAAAAGGGGCGAATAAGAAAATTAAAAATTATTTAATTATTTTTTGTCCGATTTTGATGCAGTTTTTTTTCAATGAATTGCTTATGAAAAATTAACACAGCACTTTGCTATTAGATTTTTGGTAGCTTGTTTGCTTACCTATCTATGAGGGACCAAACGGGGCAAAATTGTGAATTTGCAGATTACTTAAAATTTTTATTTTTCATCGGATTTTGATGGGATTTTTTTTCTTTAGATTCCTCTTGATATAAGCTTTCAGCTGTATGTCAATGGATGTAGTGTAGCTCTTATCGTTTTCGAGCTATAAAGGGTCGAAGGGGCCAAAATTTTAAACTTGCAGATTACATGAATTTTTCGTCGGATTTTAATGGGATTTTTTTCTTAGAATTCTTTCAGTAGTATGTCAATGGATGTAGTGTAGCTCTTACTGTTTTCGAGCTATAAGGGTCAAAGAGGAATCATAAGGAGTCATAAGGGCTAAATTTCATTTTCCATAGTTTGTGTCCAGCTAATGACTGGGTCAATCTCCTTATTGTGTCCATGGAATTATTGTGTCAAGTTCTTTAGTATTGTCCACACTCATGATCACTTTCAATTACACTTGTTCAAATTTCAGTGGTCGGCATGCTGCGGTCGTATCATGCTGCGCTCGACGTAGCCCTTTATTTTCTTTTGATTCATCTCATTGTAAACTTTCAGAAGTATGTCAGTGGAGTTGAGGAAGCTCTTACTGTTTCCGAGCAATCATCAGATAAAAAATATTTTCAATAAATAAGAGAAAAAAAGAGGTCCTATGTAAAACTAGAGGCTTAGATACTGTCAGATAAAAAATATTTTCAATAAATAAGAGAAAAAAAGAGGTCCTATGTAAAACTAGAGGCTTAGAGAGTAAGTCAGTCGGTTTCGCTCACCTGACAAAACAAGGTTTTTCTATAAAGGGTCCAGTGCTAAACTTTGTTTTTTTGCTAGGCTTACTGTCAAGTTTTTATATATTTTTTCTTTGTTTTTTATTATTATAATTTTTTTTTTGTTTATTTTTGTCAAATAATTACGAAATAAGCAATTTTTGTAAAGAACTTCACTACGTCATTCAAGTAGTTTCGTAAAATATACTTCAATAGTTTTAGAGCTGATGAGGAAAGTAATGTTTCCCCTTCCCCCCCCCCTCCATAGGGTTAAATGTTAAACCACGTGAACTATTCTTGCAGCAATGTCATTCGTCGGATCAGAACGAAATGAGGAATCTGCATAAAAGGCCTTCCATACACCATTTGTTTATAGATTGGTTCAATTTGCTTCAGTGGTTGCAGAAAAGGAAATGAAAATGTTATCTTCTCATTGGGTCCAATGTTAAAACCATGTTCGGCGCTGACAGCCATGTTTCCTGTAGGATCGAAATAAAATGAGCAAACTTTGCAAATGACTTTCAAAATATTATTCCTGTAAACATCGTAAAGTTTGGTTGATTTGCTTCACCGCATGGTTTCAGAAGGGAAGATGAAAAATAAAATTAATTTTTTCCCTTATAGTGTCTAATGTTTAACTAAGTTTTGCATGTTTTTGTCGAATTCGAACAAAATTAGCAATCTTTGTGATGGACTTTCGAAATATCATAACCGGAAATGTTAAACCACGTTCTGTTCAATGTTATTTGTCGGATCAGAACGAAATGAGCAATCTCTCTAAAGGGCCTTTTATACACCACTCCTTTACAGTTTTGTTAATTTGCTTCAGTGGTTTCAGAGGAAGGGATGAAAATGTGATTTTCCGATAGGGCTCAATGTTAAAACCATGTTCCTCGCTGACAGCCATGTTTTTCGTGGAATCGAAATGAAATGACCAAACCTTGTAATTGACCTTACAAAACATGGTAAAATTTGGTTGAATTTGCTGCAATGGTTTCAGAAGTGAAGATGTAAATGAAGATGAGAATTGGTTTCCCTTAGGGTCCAATGTTTAACTATATTTTGCATGTTTTTGGAACAAAATGAGTAATTTTTGTACGACTTTAGAATCATTATTACGGTAAAATTTGGTTGAATTTGTTATTGGTTTCAGAGGTAAGATAAAAATGTGATGTGTAAAAGGATAATTCAAAAATTAACACCATTTTCAATTAACAAGAAACCGTAGGAGGTCAAACAAAAATTAGTGTTTTTTTTTTTCTCGGACTTTGTTTCACTTTTATTCAGTACATTGCTTGATATTATGTTACTGGAGTTTGCTAACATAAATTTTATTTAAACATTTTTTTCATTTTATACCCAGTTCAATGTGCTATGGTCGAACAATGATGCGCTTTGACTAACCTTAATTGTACTTAGCTATAAAGAGCAAGGACTTTTCCGACATACAGTTAGATAATTCAATTTATCCGGATGAGCTTTGTTGTTAAACTGCCGAAGAATTGATTTTCAGTCTCGACTTTCTTTTTTAAAGGTATTTCCCCATATCATATGGGGGAAATCCTGTGTTGTTTTGCTAATCAGAGATTTTTCTTTTTTAGCTTACCTGACCCAAATGGTCAGTGTGAGCTATTGCCATCACTTGGCATCTGTCGTCTGTCGGCTGTAA
Organism: Modiolus philippinarum; assembly: GCA_002080025.1. Taxonomy (NCBI): domain Eukaryota; kingdom Metazoa; phylum Mollusca; class Bivalvia; order Mytilida; family Modiolidae; genus Modiolus; species Modiolus philippinarum. The sequence continues at coordinate 23,159 of MJUU01003248.1, read as the reverse complement.
ACTTTTCACATTTTCACCTCC
>MJUU01003244.1:71673-87192 GCA_002080025.1 Modiolus philippinarum | reverse complement strand
TTGAATGTTGAATATTATTCAAGTTAATTGGTTTCGGTTTCGGTCTCGGTTTCGGTTTCAGTTTCGGCTTATGGTGAAAATGTCTATTAGGAAAATATGACTCATCTTGCATAATTAAATGTTGGAAGACGAAATGAACACACTTTGGTACTTGGCGTCCGGGTCTCAAAAAACTCCAGGAAACGTGCGACATAATTCGTATTGCAATAGTTGCAAGTTTTATAAAGGGGAAAACCCGTAGCTCTATAGTCCGCAACTATCAAAAAATCAGCACAAGGACCATAAAAGCTACGGTTCCGCAGCTAGGCCTTAGACTGCTTACTGTTAGTGGTCTTGTAGCTTAGAAACGAGCATATTTTTTTTTCGATGATGAGATTCTGAAAGAGACGCAGAAATATGACGGAAGTGTTGGCAGTTATTGCTCTAGTTATTTTAACATGTATGTTTAAGTGCTTTAATTTCCACAATTGAAGCCAAACACGTTATGATTATCGGTAACACAATATTTCCAGTAGTGTTGCACCTGTTTTGTGTTTCTGAACTTTGGAATTGTTAGATAATGTGTTATTATCCTCATTAAGACGACGACGTAACATTTTACTAGTTCAAGAGAAATTACTTCATGAGAAATCTTTGCAGCAGTCAAATTTACCACACTACACCTCCTTGTTCAAACCCCACAATAATTCCATTACATATAATCGACAGCAAATGCATATTGGAAAAGTTATAATGGGGAAAAATATATCGTTTGACTGTGTGATGTAACTTATCAGGAAAACAGGCTTTAAGGGAGAGAAAAAATGGTGTTTCGAACCATGATGATTTCCATTTTGAAACAGTGGAGCAACAATCAACTAATCACATTACTCCATTTTTTATGATCTCTTACAAAGGGACGTTTTTGCACAGACAAATGATTATCCTGTACATGTTTATGCAAATTCTAAAACCGGAGATGTAACTCCATCTATTGTAGTTTTGTCCTTACCTATATTTGATATTACTGATTATTCGGATTTCGTTTGGTTTTATGCATTTAAAAAATTGAAATTCTATGTTTGTGTCGTAGTGCTGCTGATGTACAGCTCATTAAAATTTGCTGCAGTTGGAACATATGTGTTGTGGTCACCTGTTTATTTATTCCATACCCTTCCATAAAAAAAGGATATTGTCTGGAATGAGTAATAATGTTTTGTGTGAGTTAATACAATATTTTGAATATATATATCAGAACTTAATAAGTGGAATCGTGACAAAGCGCGAAGGGTTCCTTCTGTGTACGCCTTGGGGGCAAGCTATTACAAATGTATTGCATGTCGTTAGTTATACAGGCAAAAACAGAAACTGAAAGACGGTCGACATCACGATCTTGTGGACCGCTATGGGATATATATTTCCAAGATGATAACAGATCTTTCTCTTTGCCACTAAAGTTTGTTTTTGCTCTACCGGATTTGACATGTTCAACACGGCGAGTATCTTATAAGAAGCAGGAGACACTTACTTTACCGGTGCACCTGATCTCAAACTTGGTTTTTTAATTGGGTCCGTATTGTTCATTTTTTATATATGTGTTTGTCTTCATTTTCTTTTCTGTGCCGTGCTCATGTTATGTCTTTGTTAATTTGTTTTTCCGACGTTGCCATTGTCTTTGGAATGTTCGTTTTAGAATGACGGTTCGGTTCTCACTAGACATATGGCGATCAGAGAGAAATGTGTAACAGAAGCTAAGCTGAGGAGACACCCAAACGAATCACAGACGACTTTTTAGCAAGAAATTATGCAGAGTATCTGCATCATAGAGTATATCCTAATGATTTGATATTGTGGAGAAAAATGCCTTCGAGTCGTTTCTCGATAAAAGTGGATAATCGAAAGAACTGAGGCTTTCTTTCAAAGGACAAGACGGAATACTTTACAAGTATCAGTCATGAATGCTACCCGAGGGAAGTGCTTGCGGACAGGGGAAGGGGATTTAATGGGGTCATATCATATGAATATTAACAAAATTTTATTGAGTAAATGCACATGAAACAAAGTCCCTACAAATACATGGTAAAACTAAGCACTGTAATAACGCTTTTATTGTTGTTTTTCAACTTGTAATCATCATGAGAAGTTCAGTAATAAGATTTACTATACCTCATAGTAAGTTTAAGACGGCCTTTAGCAAACGTTTGAGCGGAATTTATTGCTAAATGTCGAACAACGCTGTATTTATGATTATTTTTACACAAGGATGCCGGATCGTCAACAATCATAAAATTAACTGGCAGTGTTGCCAGACAAACAGACTAGATTTCCGAAATGGCCATACACCTCATTAAAATCATTGCAGTTGGAGTTAACATATGCGTTATGGTCTCATGTTCATTTACTCTATATCCTTTCGTAAAATATATAACAGAATACAATTACAACATAAAAACAATCATAGAACACTCATTTCATTGGAAGAACACTTTGCATAATAAAACAATGAAATGTGAGCACTATAAATGGTCGGAATAACATTGAAAAATTACAAAAAATAGAATGCCAAAATTTTGAAGTATTCCAGTACATCTATATGAGATATTTTCTTAAGAACAAGTACACCATAGACATATTTGCACTTCGGACCGCCATTACGATTTATTTCGCACAGGTTCCCGCAATTCCAACATCACAGAAGTAAAGTATGACGTCTTAATTCAAAATATGATTGTTCCATGACGTCAAAAGGTTATTTGGAGATATATATGAGGTCATTCGGAGACAAGATTTTTGCCAGTGTAAATACATGTATTACTGAAATATATGGAGAGCATACATCTCTTATACGCGTTTTGAGTAATATAATTCCTTCATCTACAACGCATCCTGCACTTTCCAGGGGAATTTTGAAAATAGAACATTCAGGTTATGTCCAATTAATTTTGAAACTGATCACTGCAGGAAGAGACATAAAGTTGTGTGGCCATCTGCAGACATTAAATTTACAGTAACTTCAGTATTTAGTTATTCAAGCTAATTTTCGTCTGTCGTGCATTTTGGATGAATTAGACAGATATGACCTAAGTTTAAAAGGGCACCCCTCCAAAGAGCATTCTTGCCAGTTTTGTGGCAAGGTCGTTGCAAGTACCTTGAAATAAGAAGTATACCACGGGCAAAATGGAAATCAAATGTTGCAGAAGCTCCACTGGCCGGGAAAATTTAAAGTTTAGAATTATATAATTTGTTTAAGGAGGTTTTGAAAAGGGCTTGATCATAAAGCTTTATTTATTATTTTTCAGCGTTTTCCAGTTACAATATTAACTTCCTTAATCGTTAAAACTTTTGTACCACGTCAAATCGACCCCTGGATAAAATAGCTGCTCAGTGTTAATTGCAAGAGGATCTATTCAAATGTTTTCCATACTTTCGCTGAAGACTCGATATGTAATTAGAAGACACAGTGTAATAAATTCATATAACAAATCATTGATAATAAAGAAGTGAGAAAGAAAAACAAATTCATTAAAGGGTCGTGTAATATCATTTAAATCTTTTGAGAGGTTCATGTTTAATTTTTGACTATTTTGAAATGAAAAAAAAAAACATTAGTGCTTTTGAAACTAGCAATGAAAGGGGCTACCTCAAACCACTTTTTCAAAGGACTGTTTGAAATCTTTTATTATTAAATAGAATAAGCAGTTACACAGTACTGCGTAACAAGACTTGAGGCCGTAATAGACTTAATGAGAGGTAGAAGTGTTTACTCTTTGTTGAAGGCCTCATGGTGACTTCAAGATTTAGAACAACACTAAAAAAGTTGTTCCATTTGCTTAATCATACAATGTATATACAGGGATTTTGTCCCTTGTACAATTACTCCATATTAATTTATTTGTTCATTAAAGATGTAGTTTGTCTATCGTGCAGTGTGGAGTCCTTAAAATGATCCCCCGTGCTTGAGGATCCTCTTTTTATCTTGTCATCTTTGGCCTACTTGTTCATGTGAGAATTTCTCACATGAATGCACTATCAAAATTCAACTTTGACTTTCTTGTTTTGTAACAAGAGGCTCTTAAGAGCCTGTATCGCTCACCTTGACCATGGCTGACATAGAGAGATGAATTGCATTTCCAATAGGGCCCAGAGTTTTAACTATGTTCCCTGCTGAGGCCACCTTTGAGAAGATCTTTAAATGGACCTTATGACTAAGTTTAGTTCTAATTGGACAAGTAGTTTCTTTGAATGTGTTTTCCGTAGGGTCCAATGTTAAAACTGTGTTCCCGCTCACAGTCATCCTGGGTGAGGTACGGACCTTTCGAATACATTTTTTGCAAGGGACAATCTGAGGACCATAGTGTGTAAGTTTGGTTCTAATTGGACAAATAGTTTCTTAGAAGAAGATATTTGAATAGGTTTTCCCATGGGTCCAATACTAAAACTATGTTCCCCGCTGGCAGCCATCTTGGATGAGGTACGGACCTGTCAGATACCTTTTTTGGAAGGGACCGTCTAAGGACCATTGAGTTGGCTTCTTTTCAAAGGGGACCACCCAAGGACTCTTGTGACCAAATATGGTTCCATTGGCCAAGTGGTTTCAGAGGAGAAGATCTTTGAATGAAAAGCTTACGACGGACGACGGACGCTAAGTAATGGCGAAAGCTCACCCTGGCATAGCCAGGTGAGCTCAAAATTAGACTATTTTTTTGGCCATCTGTATATATATATTGCCCACATCTCCCGATTTTATTTGCCAAATTTCCTAACAATGAACTCGATGAATGCCCTGTGATCGTTTGTGTGTTGTATTTTCTATTGTTCCCTTTGTCTGGCAATTGATGACAGAGTTTGTCCGATATGTTATGATGCTTGTTGACAATCTCGCATCCGTGACAATGGGGAACGTGGGTGTGACGTTGTTAAACATTTAGCAATGAAATTCCGCTCAAATCGGTGTTAAGGGCCGTCTTGAACTTGTTATGAGGTAGGAATGTTTTTTTTTTTTCAAGGTTTAACGCTAAAATCCCTTAATTCCGCATCAGAATATGCAAAAGAGCTGATATAGTTATTCAAATTTAACGTGAGCCCTAACCCTCCCTCAAAGTGTCATACACGTAGATCAACGTAAACGTATAGCGCAAAGTTTCGTAAAAGTGGTGGGATTCATGGCATTGGGCAACCCATTCTGCAACAAACGTTCTTTGTTAACTTTTCCTTATGGAATAACAAAAACAAAGGGGGATTAGACTGGAAAAGAAAAACAAATGATAGGGTAAATGTTAGCGGAAACAAAATACAGTGAAACGAATAATAACTAGTTTTAGAAATTAAAAAAAAATAGTTGTATGGTGAAATATCTAAAAGTAAAAAATTTGGTAACAATTTGAAATTTTGTAATTTTAAAACTTTTATTAAAAATTGAATACATGTAATAAACTTTGAATATGTATCAATTAATGTGTTACGTATTACAGATACGCCAACAACCCATTATAAAATTTGTAAATTACTTGATTGAAGTTTTAGATAAACTGCAATCAATTCAAAGACCAGTCTGATCCATCGATAGTTATGATTTTTCTACACTTTATACAAATCTTCCACGTAACTTGATTAAATCCGAACAGGAGTTTCCGCTGATCCAGTAAGTGATGTCACAAAATCTAATTTACATATGCAAAAAAGCATTTTTTGGTTGGCAAAGCCGAAGATTTACCACTATATAGCATTGGGATAGAATTTTTAATCTTTGATAACTTTTTTTATTATATGCTCGATTTTCGATCTATAAAAGCATATTAAACATTGAGATATTCATTTGTTTCTACCGATTTACTTTTTTATAAGTAAAAGTGTTAACATCCATAATTGAGATCAAAAAGAATTATCCCTTTATCTTGAATAACAAATTCTCACAAGTTAATCGAGAAGGACATCTTTATTACCCTAGTTAGTGACTGCGATTTCTTGCCAGCCAAAGGTAAATTTTCAAGCTTGTGACGTCACGGAGGAGACTCCTTATGGGCCAACTTATTAAATGGCCTTTTTGGTTTTGTAACCTGCAGTTCATTTCTTCTAACAAAAAGCAAGGATAATTCTCTTATATTACCTACAATTATCATTGTTCCTGGACATGTGATGATATGATTAATGCACTAAATCTTTTGCTGGACAACATTTTTGTTCGTTCTGCCAACACTTTTAATCAACAGGTCTTCCAATGGGTACTAATTGTGCACCTCTAATTGCAGATCTTCCTCTGTTCTGTTACGAACAAGTCTTCATGGAAAAACGGAACCATACAAATCAGTGATAAACTTATTGCTATTTTCAATGATAATAGCAGGTATATTTGACGATATCCTTACTCTTGACAATCCCCAGTAATTAGATTATGTGGACATCATGTATCCACAGGAACGAAAATTCAAAAAGAGCTTACAGAAATTCAAAATACTGCCCTTTTCTGGACCTAACTATCATTATTTACTCTGGTAAATAAAAACAAAAATATATGATAAAAGGGGTGATTTTTGTTTCACTATTTCTAATTTCCTTTTCTTGACGGCGACATTCCTCTAACTCCATCCTGTGGCAGGGACCTCTTGACACATTTTTCAAAATTACGTATTGTCTTTTTCTCTCCGCCCTGGATTGTGTTCATGGAGTTAGTAGTCTCCTTTTATCGGGTTTCATTCGTATGTTTATTATACTAGAGGAAAACGGGACAGATAAAGGGGAGGTTTTGGTACCCATAAACCGGTTTAAGGTGTCTCAGTGGTATTATTCCGCCATTTTTGTCTTATACTTGTTCATTTAGGTTTCATTCATTAAAAATTTAACAAAATAGTTATTTGAAATGTCAAGCAAGTTCCAAAGTATTTAAAATTATTATTCCTAATCACTTTTAAAACATTTCCATTACAAAAAGGTGAAATAAAACGCACAAGCTTCAAATCTGAAGCTGGATTTACAGAACACAGAAATTATACAAGGGAGATATTTTGATAAAAGAATTTAACATAGATATCACTAGAGAAAATAACATTTCGCTATTTATCTCTCTTATGTGAACGGTGACCCCTTATTTTTATTTTTTTATATGTAGACTATATAATGATTACAAAACACATGCAAAGTATGAACAAAATCTATAATAAATTTTTCAAGCTATCCTCTCATATAACCATTTCTCCTAACATTTCTATGTAAAATCCTCAAATTTTCAATTTCAGTTTTTGCCCTTAAATGCACGGTGACCCCCAAATTTTATTTTATATATTTAACAATAATACAATTATGTTTCTACACAGAAAATTTCACAAAATTCTATAATAGGAAAATAATACCCTGCAGACACCTTAATCCTACCGCTGGCTTCTGCTAGTGCCGGTATAAAGTCCGGTTGTCCCGGGTTCCTGTCGTTGTTTACGTTTGTCTGTTGTCTTCTGTGTTTTCCATGTGTTTTTCCCTGGCAAATTGTAGCATGTAATTGTAATTTTCAGCCATTGCAGATGTTTCCTGTTATTCCCCGTTTTTTCATTGGTAGATTGTTACATTTATATTGACCAAACATCATCAATCAAGTTAATATGACTACACCTTTTAACTTATATCATTTCCTTTCTTAGTAGCAGTATGTTTCTTGCATAGAAGGAACTTCAAATTTGTTATGTATACAGTGGTCGCAAAGTATCATAGGGGTAAGGGAAAATGAAAGAAAATGGGGGGTAATAACAAAATTACGGAACAAGCGGAAATCCAAATGGCAAAAAAGACAAAGCATTTGTAAAACCACCGGAATTGTCGACCAAAATGGTCCAGGCTTGGTACAGGTTTTTCAAAAGATATGGTGGGTTAAACTGGTTTTATGGCTCGCCAAACCTCCCCTTATCTTTGCAGTACTTTTTATTTTGTATTTTAATACAGGCATGATATGGTAGATACAATGATTTTTTATTTATTTTTTTTTTTTTGAAGTTGTGAATTTTAGAAATAATTCTGGCCACCATTTTCTTTGCTATTCCAAAAAAGCTTCAAATTCTTTTGACAAATATTTAAATCTGAGCGTAAGAAAGGTTAACATATGAAAGCCGATACTAAAATGACAATAAAGTGTCAGTCAAAGATGTGATAGCACAGATATGTATAACTATGAAAACTGACGTATTCTTAAAGAAATACATTAATCATTTCATAATCTCAACTCTGGCTATTGGCACAGCTGACGAATTGGACACTCGATTTTACTCATAAAATCGTGGTGCAGAAAAAAATTAAAATATAATAAATATACTCATTTCGCCAGGATAACTCTTGTATATAACGATTTTCAAATGAATACAGGCATTTTGATTTTGGAGATCTTTGTTTACCTTGCTTTTTTGCCATATTTTCTTATTTCATGTTTTTATCACATTCTAAAAATTATCGCACATGCATTTTGTCATCTATATCAATTCATTAGGGACTCATTTTTCTTTTGAAAGTACGAAAAGCAATATTTTCATTTAAAATTTCAAATTTAAACATACATTAATGTTCTGAAATAAAATTAATTAAATAGATTGTCCGTAGGACATTCCATTTATCATGATAAAGACCATTATTATATAAGTATTTGGCACAGAATTGGGTAAATGCTCGCTGAAGCATTACTTCTGTTTTTAACGTCTAGTATAAAGTTAGAAGAATTACTTTTATAGCATTTTCATTATGAGAAAAAAAATGGTCGACCGTCTGAAGGGGAGGGGTGGGGTTGCACTAGTGCCTCCCATAGTTATAAATACAACATTATCAAAAGTATTGTTTACAGAAAAGAAGTGAGGACGCGTACATGAGATTAATAATAAAATTACCGAACAGAGTGGTCAAAAGCCCAAGTCCATGAGACAAAAAACAGCAAATCAGATCGGAAGATTTTTTTTAATTTTATTTTTCATCCACAAAACAAGGCCTTGAACAGGTAAACAAAGCTTTTATATTTCGTAGAACATTTTGTATATGTAAAGTTGCTTCAAAAATGCATTCATATCCTTGTTTTTAAAAATAAAGTTTATTTGCATTAATTTGAACCGCCTTTGAAGTTAACATCAATTCAGAACAGTAACTGTTAATAAACCCGATTGAGGTCACTTAGTTTTATGATTATTAGAAATATGGATGTAATGTTTTGTATTTTTATCTATGTCACTTACCTTATAACCTTCTCAATCCATTTTCAGTATACAGATCTGTTACGCCTGCGTCAGAATAAATACAGAATTAACTTGTTTTATTTTCAAACTTTTTGATAGGTATCGTTAACAAATTTGATAAGTGGATCTTCTGAAACAAATAAGTTTGCATAACCACGTTTATATTTTTTGAAGAAATATGTTCCTTTGAGCACACTTTTGATGTTTCTACTAGATGTCTCGGTTCTATACGACTGATTGCACATGGCAATTTCTATGAAACCTGAAAAATCAAAATACATTCACAAGCGGTATATCTCAGACGATTAAAAATAAGGCGGAAAAATATATGAAGTAAGTGAGAACCGAACCGTCAATCCAAAACGAATAGTCCAAGGATAATGGCAATAGTGGAAACAACAGGGAAACAGAGACACAACATGAGTATGGCACACAAAAAAAGAAAAATGCCACACACAAATATAAACAAAGATAAAATACGCGGACCAAATAAAAACCATGGGTGCACCGGGAGAGTAAGCATCTCCAGCTTCTTATAAGACACCTGCCGTGTTAAACATGCCAAATCCGGTAGTAAGGTAAAATCTGGTAGAGGAAACAATAATTAAGCTTTTAAAAGGAAAGCTCTGTTTTCATCTGGGAAACATTTCCACATGATGGCGATGTCGACCGTAACATTTATGGAGAGATGACGTCAAGTTTTGGGTACCATACTCTTGTTTAAATGCCTATTTGGACGTAATTTGAAAAATGCTATTTCACACATTTTTATAAAGTCTTTCCTTTAATGACTTGTCCATAAAATAATGAATTCAGTAGAAATTCGAAAATGTGCTGCTGTTCATCAAGGTTTATTCACATCCTAGACATGTATGCTCTTTATAACTTTCGAATGCGATGTACTTGTTCGTGAGAGAATTTCTCATATCGATATACTATCTTACCTTCAAATTTAGGCATTTTAATTTTTGTAATTTCGAAATGTTTTTCTTACCACCTGTTTATAGTGCTCACATCTCACTTTTATATATTACCAAGTTTTCTTACAATCGACTTGATGAGTGCCCTGTATTTGTCTGTATGTTGTAATCGTCCACTAGCTTAAGACACTAGTACTTTTGTCGGGCAAAGGATGACTGTCATTGTAAGAGCACTTAGCCAGTTTAATATGAAAAAGAAAGGAAATGGGGTAAATGTCAAGGAGACAACATACCATATCCAGGTTAAAACGACCCAAAGCAAAGCATCTAGTGGTCACCATACAGTCTTTAACATATATATTTAAATATATGTTTGTCGGTAATCAGGCATCCATGACCAGAAATAAGATGGATGTAGCAGTGTTCGACAATGAGCCAAAAATTCCGCCCGAACCGTTGTTAGGGGCCGTCTTGAACTTTCCATGAGGTATGAGAAAAGCTCATTGTTGATCGCCTCATGGTGACTTCAAGATGAAGAACAACAATAAAAGCGTTGTTCCTTGGCTTGGTTCTACCATGTATTTATAGAGTCTTTGCCTCATGTGCATTACTTCATATCTTTCATCGTGTTTTGTTTTTCCTGCAGTGTGGAGATCGTAAAAAGATTCCTCGTGTAAAAAAGATGTATACTCTATACAAATTTTAGTTATGATGTACTATTTCGTGAGAGAATTTCTCATATTAATTTACTATCTTACCTTCGAATTTTGGCATTTTTTATTTTTGTAATTTCTTATTTCGGATATAGCATTATTTGACATCTAGCAAGACTTCCACTCAAAACTGTGCTAGGGTCGTCTTCTATGGGCGAAGCCTATTGTTGAAGGGCTCGTGGTGACTTCAACATGAAGAACAACAATAAAATGTTGTTTGTTTGATTTGTTATACCATGTAATTTAAGAATAAAAAGATAACAGGAACCACCTACAATGGCAAAAAACCATAGTCACATGCCAAAGTGTATCAAGTAACTGCACAAGAAAAAAAACAACATACAAAAACAACGATAAGAACTCGGGACAGACAGACTTGGTACCGGCACTGGCAAAAGCCAGCGGTAGGGTTAAACCGGTTTTTGTGTACCCAAACCTCCCCTTTATCTGGCCCGTTTCCCTATAGTATTAACTTTGTCTGATGTGCATTTACCAAACAGACTAAAACATTATCTAATACAAATTAAGGTTCTATTGCAATTGAGATATTGCCATTTTGTCAACTAAAACAGATTACTGACATAATCCAGACAACTTGAGGTGCTTTCAAAAAGAAAGATTTCTTGGAAACAGATATGACACAGCGGTCCACAAGATGGTGATATCGACCGTAAAACTTCTGTAGTGATGACTTCATGTTATGGGTAGCATACCCTTGTTTAAGTAGCCTAATTGTTAGCAACCAGGATACGGACATTTGAAGAATACATCTGTTAGAGTAACATTAGAAATACATCAAAGATTTTTCCCACAATTATTGAGATACTTCCGCGTGGGTTATTAACGGTTGAAGGAATTTATCCGATAGAATCAAAACATGCGGGGACAAATCAATACACCTTTTTTTAAGTGAGGAACAAATAAAGGGATATGGAGTAAATGTACATGGGACAAAATCCCTATAAATACATGGTAAGATTAAGCAAATGGAACACCGCTTTTATTGTTGTTCTTCATCTTGAAGTCACCATGAGGCTTTCAACAAAGAGCAAACACTCCTACCTCATAGGAAGTTCAAGACGGCCCCTAGCACCGGTTTGAGTGGAATTCACTTGCTAAATGATGAACAACGCTACATCCATGTATCCTGTTTTTCATGGATGCGGGGTCGTCAACAAGCATAAACTATCGGGCAAAGTAGTCTTACAAACACTGTCATCCATTGCCCGACAAAGGGACCAATAGACAATACAACATACAAGCGACCACAGGGCACTCATCGATTTGATTGTAAGAAAACTTGGCTAGACTTTTCCCGTAAATTGAATGTATTGAGACATTAAAGGGTGACCAACATGTTTATAAAGGACACAGAAAGTATCTATTTGAAAAAAATGTTGATGCATATTTAAAAAAAAACCACATGGAGTAACATCCAATAAAACAACGACAAAGAATACCTAAGGAACAAAGCACAAGATTACATAAATCAAAGTCCAGAGACAATGCAAAGGCAAGATCACAAGAAAACGGACGACCAAAAGACACCACACCCACAAAGCACACAACCAATACAAATACAACACTTAAAATTAAATCACATACAGTGTGAACTCTCAAACATCGGAGTGACATTAGGTGATCCGGAAGGGTAAGCATATCCTGCTTTATATACAGCACCCTTTATACTTTCAATGGGTCTATCCAGGGTAAAGTTAAAACCGATAATGTCGAATCAAGGAAGACGTGAATATAGCTGAAAATGTCCGTTTTCATTTGTGAAACCGGCATTGCATATCTAGCTATGATGTCATGGTGACCGCAATATAATTTCTAAAGGGACGAAATAAATAACGGCGGAACATATCCGTGACTCAACAATTTTTGCTTTTTTCACAAACTCAGTGTATAAACTACAAGCTCCACAGTAACAAACGAACTGTGAAATATACACTCCATATGCTGGGCGTAGGTATATTGTTGCTAAGAAAGCCAAAGTTCACAATACGGAACTTTCGAGACAGGAACTCTCGTGTAGTTAAAGGCAGAAACGGACACCGCAAATGCTAGTAAGAAGAAGTGACTGGATTCCTAGCCTGTTGAAATAAATATAAACAGCCTAAAACAAACTAGTGTGAAATTACAATTTTTCCTACATGACAATTCTTTAACTAAATTTTAATTGACGAAAAAAACCATTAACCTGAAGCGCTTTAACAGATTAAATATAAATCACACTTAGCTCAACAGTGTTCATTATTTATTGATTCCCTGTCAATGTATTGATGTATTGATTTTTTTGTATAGTAATAGAACTTTTTCCGGGTTTAGCACGTTTCAAAAGTCCCGCATTGGGAAGTCAAATTCCTCAAGCTTGTCATATAACCTAGATTACAGACATAAATGTTCATAAAGTGTGGAAATTCTGTGTTCAGTTTTCTCTGAAATCCACCAAGGACAAGTTCTCTACGACGGACCAAAAAAACTGAAGAATATTGTTCAGTTGCTTTTACCATGTATTAGACATGAAAGTAGCGTTGCTCGACAATTAGCAAAGAATTCCGCTTAAACCGGTGCTAGGGGCCGTCTTGAACTTACTATAAGGTATGAGCAAAACTCATTGTTGAAGGCCTCATGGTGACTTCAAGTTGAAGAACAACAATAAAAGCGTTGTTCCTTTGCTTGTTTTTCCCATGTATTTGTAGAGACTTTGTCTCATGTGCATTTACTCCATATCCTTTTATTCACCATTCGTAAAGACTTTGTTTCATGTTCATTTCCTCCATATCCTTTCATTGTTGAGAAAAGCAACAAATCAATAACTCTCTTAACTTCCTTTGAATGTCGGAATAAAGCAAGTCTTCAAACTGTGTTATGGAGATATAAATAAAGGAAGCCTTGATATACAAAAAATAACAACAACAACAATTTTAAGTGTCTTAACTTAAGCAATCGGAACATGTGCAAATAAACAGTATGCCAAATTCAAAGTACTTAAAATACCAAAACAATCACTGAACTAAGTTGGAATTTTATACAAAACCAAACTAGACGAAAATCATTATTATTCAGTCTTGCAGTCCTGCAGCGAATTTTTTTAAAGCTATTTCAACTGTTCAAAATTCAAAGAAGTTAGAATATTGATATTATAAGCTGTTAGTAAGTTAAACAATAACGTTACTAAAAATTTTTAAAGTAGGATTTTGAAGTTTCCAAGACAATCTCTGAAAGGTCAGTAAGCGAATCAACTTGCATCATTACGTGTACGAACCTTTTTTTGTTGATGATGTATCATGATATTATATCTCAAAATTAAAATAGATCTACGAAAGCAGTCAAACTGAAATAACTTTACCGTTTAAACACTTCTCTGTAAAATTTAAGAAATGGATTATTGCAAGCGGGCTCTATGCGAATTATAACATGGGCAGACCTTATATTTTTCAATATTTTATACCGAGCGATAGCGAGGTATAAAATGAAGACAAATAGTAGAGCGGCAGAGACCAGAAATTTAAAAATTTAAATGACCCACATACCCTATTCGATATCTATACCTTTTTGGAAAGCTTAGGTCGTGTACATTTCAAAAATGTTTGTCGTAAAATTCAAATGTGGTAGAAAGGGGGATAAATTAGGGGTCAAAGGTCAATCAGTAAAAAATGAAAAAAATGATAATATTATGATTTTCAGCATTTCAAGGCACAAAAATTGATACAATAGAAATTTATTTTATTATTTAGCAAATTTGAATGTAAATAAACATGTAAATAAACATGTTGTCATGATTTGTAACGTCACTTATAACACAAATTGACGTTCATTTGATGTTATAAGTAAAAAATAAGTAAAATTTGATCCAAACAATCCATTCGCAAATCGACCTGTTTTAGCACGTAAAGCACGTAACCTGGCATGTTGCAAGTCGTATTTATAGTATATGAATCAAATTTCAAAAATCTAAATATGACTCTGTTTTATTTGTTTGTTGTAACTTACTCGATTACTTAATCTTTTTTTAATTCTTATTTAAAAATAGTGAATGCAGACTCGCACAATATCACGCTTAGCAAGGAACTAAGTAAAAAGATGTTTTATTTAGAGAGAGTGCATGACTCTCTTTGAACTTGTCTAATTTTCACGGAGGCCCTCTTATAAATATTCAAATAGAAACATTGCAAATATTGAATACAGTAATACAATAACATACGTATTATTATATTTCAAATAACATGTTGTTCATATTACTAACTGCTTAACGAAGTCGCTGTATTCTTCCTTGAATGGCCTTTTCCATGAAAGACAATTGTATTTTACAGAAGAATTGGGATGTCTTCCCTTAGTGTGAGAAGTTCTATGCATTTTACACACGTTTTACTCGTAAAAAAAGGAATTTCTTACTCATGAGAGTTATCCCTGATCTTTAATGTTGTCTCGTATAAGTACCTATTAGTTTTCTACTAAGGCCTTCTTCATCAACATCAGTCGTCATTAGATCGTCATTATTATATGTTTTGCAAGTCTATGTATTAGTTTCATCAAAGGTTTGTGTCGTACAAAAACATTGTCCTTAGTTGGCTATGGAGTTACAAATGGATGGGTTATATGTTCTTTATATCACCTCTTTCATTTGATTGCACTGAAGCGATAGTTATTGTAGATATAACCACCCACAGAACCAAACTTAACTTTTTCTAATATTTTGACCAAGCT
>MJUU01003244.1:55034-67555 GCA_002080025.1 Modiolus philippinarum | reverse complement strand
ACACTGCAAGTTGCGATGTTCATCTCTACCACGTAGACCAAATATCTTGCATCCGTAAAAAATACTGTGTACTGAAGGGAGGTTGCCGTTGACTGTCCGAAAACTCCTGATGACCAAAGTATTTCCTCGTCTTCTTCAGACAATGCGTCAGCCCGTTTCTTTTTTTACTTAGTAATTCCTTCATCCGGGCGTCAAGAACTTTACGGAATTGACAAAAATCTGCATTTTTATCATCAAAGAAGTTAACATTGTGTAATTTGTTGTCTCTGCAGTGTCTCATTAAACCACATACGATATAATACAAGGAATTCGGGGGATACTCGGTGCCCGTTTTTTTCCTCGCCTCTATTACAAATCGCTGAAGCCAAAAATCCATCGTTTTAACATCCATGGTCAATAACTCCGGAATTTGAATGCCATTTTCCCTCTAGCAATTCGTCATTCATTAAACACTTTAACAGCCCACTTTGTATTCTTCTGAGTATTAATGTTAGTCTGAGAAGGAATTAACTGGTTTATTTCCTCTTCCGTTACCATGTCCGAAAAGCGATTTGTTATGTTTTCAGTTTGATCTAGAAGGTATTCAAGGTCAAACGTGCCAATATCGTCATTGCTTACTTCATACGCTTCCAAAGCTTGAGATATTGTTAAATTTACGTCCACTATATCAGCTGACTGCGAAATAAAAATATCGTGTAAATATTCATCTTCTACGGTTTTTGCATCACTCGCAATCTTCGTTTATATCATCCTCTATTTCGGTCGCAGCTTGCTATAATTTGATGTCATTTTCCATTTCCTCAGCGGCCTGAGATAGCTGCAAATCATCAAAATCTAGCCAGTCTGGAATGTCGGTCAAATTAGCCATGGTAGACAAGTACTCCTTGTCGTCCATTGAAATTTGCAAAACTGACCATGCGGTTTCGACCCAGACGACACTTGGGTACTCGTGTGCACACTTGGGTACTCGTCTGCAAAAGGTTGAATTTATTTGGACAGGGTTACAAGCAATTGATCGAACTGTCAATCACTCATGAATATTTATATTACAAAACATTTATACCACGTTCTTACTTATTAAAATATTTAAACAAACTCGCGCAGCTCGTTTGTTTAAATATATTAATTCGTAAGAAACATGGTATAAATAATACATAGACTGATTGGCGGACCAAGTACGAAATATTTACGGATTCCATATTCTAATTTTAAACAATTGAAATGCATTTAAAACATAATTTGTTAGTGCTTTGACACAAAATTACCATCGAACTTGTTAAATAAGGTGTACAGTTTGACTTAAGACAATAACTGCATATTGTAATTGTTTATTTTGTGTTAAATTCAAGAAAAACACTGGTTTTTGGGGTTGATTTTATGGGTTTTTTCTAATCTTCTATAAAAAGAACGCAAATTCGAAGAGTCACCTATAGCGTGAAAAATGTTTCAGCAATTATCTCTTTTTCATGTAATAATGCCATTTGTAGATAAGTTTTCCTTTATTAGGTAACAAGCCCAAAAGATAAGTTGGGGTGTCGACATTCCGTTTAGGGTCCTGTCATTCATTTGCAATTATCACAGTGTTTCTACCACATTTCATTTTTACGACAGACATATTTCAAAAATATAATAATCAAGCTATCCAAAACGACTGAGAAATCGAATAGGGTATTTGGGTCATTTTAACTTTTTAAATAAGCGACATTTGCTTAATTCGCCGCTCTACTAAAATATAAGGTCTGCCCATGTTCTAATTCACAAAGAGCCCAGTTGGAATAATCTATTTCGATTCTAATATATTTAACAAGAATTTTGGATATTCGAAGCGGCTCTTAGAGAGCGATAATGGGTTTTGCACTAGAATTGAAATATGCCGGAAAACTGCATATAAACACATAAATTGACATAAATAATCTGTTATAAAATATATAAAATACGGATATTTAAAAATCGAAGCGGGTATATAAGTGTGAACCGGTTGTATTTCTGATTTATATGACTGCTTGATTATGTTATTTTGAAGCCAAAAAGAAAAAGAACAGAAAAGTAATTAAACTCATATTTATTTTACGAAAGAATATGGAGTAAATGAACATGAGATCATCACACATATGTTAACTCCAACTGCAATAATTTTAATGAGCTGTATGGCCATTTCGGAAATTAATTCCTCATCAGCAGCACTAGAACCCAAACAAAGGAAATCCATAATTTCAAAAAATGTTTAAAATGCATAAAACTAAACGAAATCCGAATAATCAGTAATATCAAATATAGCGAAGGACAAAATTACGATGGAAGGACTTAATCCTTAGGTTTTAGAATTTCCATAAATTTAGGTAATAGAAATTGAACAAAGTGTACACATGAGATATTATCTCATGTACTAGTACACCATATCTAAGAAGAATAAAGAGCATACATCTCTACCACGGGGAATTGTTTTACCAACTAAACACTGCAATAAAAGACAAACTTCTGTATTAAATATTTTACGAAAGGATATGGAGTAAATGAACATGAGATGATCACACATATGTTAACTCCAACTGCAATAATTTTAATGAGCTGTATGGCCATTTCGGAAATTAATTCCTCATCAGCAGCACTAGAACCCAAACAAAGGAAATCCATAATTTCAAAAAATGTTTAAAATGCATAATACTAAACGAAATCCGAATAATCAGTAATATCAAAAAATTACGATGGAAGGAGTTAATCCTTAGGTTTTAGAATTTCCATAAATTTACATAATAGAAATTGAACAAATTGTACACATGAGATATTCATGTACAAGTACACTTAATTAACTTTATTAACATTAAAAATGAAAAATTTTATATTTACATCATAGAGCATGATATGCAACATAGATACAACACATTCGTTGCTAGGTTACGGTTATGTCAATTTCAGTTCCGAGTCTTAAAATTAGTAACGGTTATAAATTTCTATTATTGTCATTATTTGATATGGATTTTTGGATGATTCATTATTTAAAAACTTTATTTACACAAAATAAAATAAATATGGATTGAATGAAATGTGAATTGTACTTTACGAATGACCTTTTGTAAAAAAAATATATACGCATGTGCTAAGAAATATTGTTGGAATTAGAACATAGCTTTGTTTCTAAAGCGGAAGAAGAGACTCATATTAGAATGATTTATATATATGCTTTTGATTGCGAAATTGTTATCTAACTATCCAAGAATACGGTTTTTGCAAATTATTCAAGGAATGATCGGTCATGAATTGAATAAATTCGATAATCATAATCTAGGATTAATTTGTATTATTGTTTTTAGATCTCCAATGTTCATGTGCAGAAAAAGTGGTCATTTTCAGGGGAGATAACTATGAAACATCACCACTAGTTCATGGTGTTCGCAATTCGGCTTTTCAATCGAACTGTTTATCGCATAAATAAAAGAAGTGAACACGTAATATAAAAAAAATAAATATTGAGTTATTTTAATGCAAATGAAAATTAATTAAATAAAACATCCACTAACATAAATATTACTTACTGTGGATTTGTGTTTAAAAAGTTTTTATACATATATTAAATTTGTGGTATATACATAATTATGTATATTGTTAGGGTGTTACACATTACAAATAATAAACAAGTGGTCAAGACATCACCTGTCACCTTCACCAGGTGTTACTTAGCCCGAGGGCGTCATAAATCATTGTTGCAGTCAGGTGTTAAGATGTTTTAGACTGTTGTATTTGTGTGGTTTCAAAAAAAAATAAAATAAATAAATATAAATAAATAAAAACCCAATATTATAAATACACAACTAATGGATCTTAGAATTTGAAATAACATTATATGTATATTACCGGAAACATATGCATCATCAGACGTCACTCGTTGTATAATAATAAAATAAATAATAAAAACAAAACTATTTATCTTTTGAATAGATTTATTCAAAGAAATTTTCTTTCAAAACAACGAAAAAGGACACTCATTCACTTAGTTCAGGGATTCAAATCCTTGTTCGGTTGTGTATCAGAACTGTGAAAAATGCATATAGCAATTTTGACGAATACCCTAATTTAAAATGAAATAGTATTTCAACATTTTAATTACTATAGATTTGAAATAAAAATTGACAGATTATAACACTGATTGTCAAACAGAATAACAGACCACGCCCTCTTCCGGTTATCTCCATATTGGAAAAATATGAAATTTTGCCAGTTTTCAATTGAAGTTGGAAGTAATTTAATCAATTTCTTAAGTGTTAGAAAATACATCATTTTGTAGATAAATATCTTAATTTTTTTAAAAGAGCAAATCATTTTTAGCAAATCTTTTAATTAATCGTGAGATGAAGCTACTATTCACAAAAATACAAGGGTTATATAGGAGAAAATACGTCAATCATGCATTTTTAATGGCATATTTTCAAATCAAATTGGAAGTAATTTCCCATATAAATTATACCAAAAGAAAGATATTTTATTGTAGAATAAGTAGAGAGCAAATCATTTTTAGAAAGTGATAAATAAATTTGTTATTTTGATTTTTTAGTCGACCCCCATGCATTTTATATCGACAATTCGTATCGTGTACAGGTAGCTTGTTTGGTCACGTGATTTTTCGGATGTCCCCATTTTCTTGGTAGTTATTTCAGATATATTTTATGAAGATGTTAATCCGCAGAGATTATCTAACAACAACATTGACAACGTCTATTTTGACCTCACTTTCTAAATTGAATTTACTGATGATCACAATTTTTCTTTCGCTGAAATATTTCAATCTTTTACCGCTTTCTATGTGTCAAATACATTTTTTCAGTATTTTCTTGCAATAATTGCCATTTTTGTCATAGTTGAAATTTTGAACATCCATGCCAAAGTTGATTTGTCAAAAACATATCAACAGTTCGTCAAAAAATTTGAATGTCATAATGATACGACATGGTTTGCCGGGAACGTTTTCGAATTGCAGTTTTCTAGCGAATCGTGACACATGACGAAACTGAAAGACCATAGTTTCACCCTTCGTGAACTTTTAAACTACATGAAATATGCTAACGGTATCTCGTGTTTAGTATGAACAGGATCATAGTCTTTATTTTGAAATTTTGTAAACAATGAAAGGATATTGAATAAATTGGACAAAGTCTACAAATACATTTAACAATATAAATATTTGAAAGGTACCTTGTTTGAAAATGTATATACTATAAGGGTCGAAGTTAAACGTATGGTGACAACATGTGTTTTCGATCGGCATTTGTATTTGATATGTTTCAAAATCTCGTGGGAGTGGCGTTTGCAAACGGGATTTCCGGAAATTTGCATAAGTTTACAAACACATAAGTCACGTTCTTTTCATTGATACTAAATATTGGTGGAAAATGCAACCAGGTTAGTTATTTAATTTTAACAAAATCAATGAAAAAAACATACTTTTACCCCAACTTTATACCTTTCTTAAAATGGTGGAATAACCAACGAATTTGCAACATAATTTGTTACCCTGGTTGGTCGTCTGCAAAATTCACCTTCAACTCCATAATTATAAGCCACGTGATTGGTCAACCAATGAAAACTGTTATAAAAAAAATGAGGGTCTAAATGAGTGGGTCCTTATGTAATTATAAAATTCAAAAACTGTTTTATTTTAAATGTATCGAAATAAATCCAATTTAACATTGAGTTACTTGACAAAAGTAGCATGAGGGTTTATTGGAGTTGGTTGATTTACATATTTTCTTTTATTTATGCAATTATATTGAATAAGTAAAAGATGATAACAAAATAAAACAGAGTGTGAAAAACTATTGTGGTATTATAAAGATATAAGTAAATTAATGTATCAAGGGTCAATATCAGATAGAATAAATGCACAGGGAGACAATCATGAAACTCATAGAAAAAAATCAAAACAAAGGAATAAAAGACAAAACAAAACACACATAAATGAAAAAAATAATGGCTATTAAAAACAACAACAAACAAAGAAACAAAACAAAAAACAACCATTATTGATTAGAGAAATTAAAAATCATGTAATTTCATGCCCTACCATAAACAAATCAATGAGTATTTAAATTCTTAAAATATTTTATTTTTATTTTTCAGTTAAACTCCAATTCAAGGAAACGAAGAACACACAGAACATACTCACCAACAAAGTTAGTCAATGCCTATAAGGCCGTTAAAGATGAGGGTATTTCAGTAAGGAGGTCAGCTACATTGTATGGAATTCCACTGACAACACTGAGGGACAAAATAGACCAGCGTGTCTCCCTAGATGCTACTAAATCTGGACCAGATCCACTCTTTACTCAGCATAAAGAATCACAACTGGTAGAACATATCAAGTACATGTCTAATATGGGATATGGCTATACAAGATCTCAGGTTTTAGAATTTGCAAAAAACCAAATACTGAATTTACTGTGAATTTACTTTCTGCATATGCCCATTTCGACAATTTATGTCTCTTCAGTGCAGATTAAATCTAAATGTTTGGAAGACCATATACTCAAAGATGTTTAAAAACTGATAGAGAACAAATAACTAATATGATCTAAATGTAAAGCCAAAATCAGCTAAGGACAGAGCTTTGCATGAGGGAGATACTCCTTAGTTTTCAACAAAATTTACAAAAATTTAGATATTGTGAGGTTTCAAAAATAATCGGCTTTCAGGTCAGCACCGAAGTACTGACTACTGGGCTGGTGAATACCCTCGGGGACTAACAGTCCACCACCAGTGGCATCGACCCAGTGGTAACAAATAACCAAATACCGAAGTTACTGTGAATTTACTTTCTGCATAAGCGCATTTCGACAATTTATGTCTCTTGCAAGTGATTTTGCTGTTCATGTGAACAAAAGGGAAAGATCTCACTCTCTTAGTCGCTTCTGGTATAGTAATTTCATGTCACGATGGCCAGAACTTCATCTTACAAAGCCTAGATCTCTTTCTACCGTCAGAGCAAAATGTGCAACAACAGAAACAGTACAATCTTATTATACAGAATTAGAACACATAGTTTACAAATACAACTTGAAACAATCTCCCCAATCCATATTTAAAATTGATGAAAAAGGCATCTGTACTGAACACAAACCACCAAACATAATCTCAAGTAAAGATAGCTGCTCACAGTCTGTTACATCTCCAAGGGGCAAAAACACAACTATAATAGGATGTGGCACTGCAATTGGTCAACAGTTACCCCCTACTTTGTATTTGCGGGCATGCGTAAATTGGACCACTTAATTGAAAGAGCTACACCGGGCACAGATTTCGATGTTACTGAATCAGGATGGTCTAACTCTGAAGTATTTAAAAACTTTCTCAAGGATCACTTCTCTAAATTTGTTCAGGCTAAAGAAGATGAATACATACTTGTAATATATGATGGTCACTCAAGTCATGTTACACTTTCTTTTATTCAATGGGCCAAGGAAAAACGTATCATTCTATTCCTGCTTCCACCTCACTGTTCACACATTTTACAACCTTTAGACATTGGATGCTTTGGACCACTTGAAAAATTCTACAATAAAGAATGTTCAACTTACCTCCGAAATCATCCAGGACAAACCATAAACCGCCTTGATGTATGTAAAATTTCTTGTAAAGCTTACTCAATTGCACTCTCTCCTGAAAACCTGAGAGCATCTTTCCGAAGATCTGGTATTTATCCGTTTGACAGAACTGCTGTTCCAGAATCAAAGTTAACACCTTCAAAGATATATCTAAAACCTACATCTGAGAATAAACCAAATGGAATCAACAACCCAACAGCTACAGAAGAAAAACATGAACGATTGTCACCAACTGATGAAGAAAATACCAGTACTGGAACATCCAATTCACAGCCTTTACTTGTGCCACTATACACAGCTAAACCATCAATTCCTAAGTCAGAAAACAGCATAATTCCTGAGTCAGAAAACAACAATGCTAAACCTGTCTTTGAATCAAAACAGTTAACTATGTGTGAACCAAACAATACTAAAAGAAAATCTAAAAAACAAAACTTCTGCAGTATGATAGGAGGTCAAGCTATAACAGAAGATAAAATGCATGAAAAGATTAGGGACTATAAGAACAATGCAAGTGTGAGTCATAAGGTAAAACAAGAAAAATGTAAAAGTAAAGGCAGTAATAAAGAAAATAATAAACCTGTCAATTGAAATAAGAAAAGTTTGAAATCAAAGGAAAATCACTGAAAAAGATGAAAACATCTGTGAAAAAAGAACCACATTTCAAGCGTCGCATTTTTGAAAGCTCTCAAGAACCTGGACCATCAGCATAATTATGTAGATTCTGACACCGAAACATCTGATAGTGATCGCGAAGGAGATTGTTGCAACTGTAAAAAAAACATTCACCACCAGGATTATGAGACTGTATGGACATAGTATTTGTTAAATGGGCTCAGAGTATGATCTGTGATCATTGGACACATTTAAGGTTCTGCACTTCTGTGCGAGTAGTCCGAAAAGAAACCGACTTCAGATGTCCACACTGTGAGGATATTATTGACAATTCACTCTTGCATATTCATTTATATGAAGTTTCTTGTTAAAAGGAGACTTTATATCAAGAACATTAATTTAAAAATACTTTATAAATTTATTGAAGAATTTTTTTGGAACAGTCAGTCAATGAGGTTCACTTTCTTAAACTTGATATTTTTTCTACAGGAAATCATTTATTCCAAAGGAGAAAAGTACATTAAGAATATTTTATTAACTTAATTGATGAAATTTTATTAACAAAACTAAAATTGACAGTAATGTTTATTAGAAATTAGAAATTATTTTTTGAGAAATCCATTCAATATACTTTATATCAATAATTTTCACAATTAAACCCACATTTGCTACTCTCACAAATTAGTTATTTGGAATAAACCATTTAAAATACAGAGATATAAGACGGAATATTCACACGGATAATTGATTCTTACAAGGATATCCAACAAATGGTATTATGATACATAAAAATGAAAAAATATCTGACTGCAGTGATATACATTAGAATTAGAATACTGGAGAAATGAGCTTTCCTTCATGAGCCCATAGTTTTCCCGGAAGTTCTTGGGGGGTGATCGAAAACACATGTCGGCCATTTTCAGAAAACAGAAAATTAAAATTTCCGATAATGTAAACAAGACAATAAACACCACAACAATGGCATTCATAACCGTTAAATGAAAAGAGAATTTTTTGTACTTAGTTTTGTGTAAGTATTGGAATTGAGTGCAAAGAAAAACATGATATTCTTAAGCGATCGAAAACCCATGTCACCTCCATACTAATTCTTTATTTCACAATTTCAGAGATTCATAGTACATGAAAGTTACAGGGAGTACTTACAAAGTACACGTATTAACATTTTTCTCACCTTACTATATCCAAGGTGAATTTTTGTTATGTTCTTATTCAAGAAACCGAACATAAAGCATTTATAAGGAAAACTAAAACCACTGTTTTTGGTATCAGCTCACCGTAGACAGGACAGTAAGCCTCGAATAAAAATAAAACAATGTTCATTTTATACTGTTGTCATCGACCGCTGCACATCATATCATGATCACATCATATACATTAGACAATCTACAAAATAAGTATTACATTATTAACTACAATTCCAATAGCATTAATCAACATCAAAAAACAATTATTTAATTTAAACATTAAAATTATTATGATCTATTATGTATTACGCGGGCAGGTGGGTGGGCATACTGTGCTGTACGAAGGCGAACGTCGAATGAAAATGAGACTCAAAATCTTGTCTCACGCATGATAGCTTTATCCTGATAAGCACGAGCCAAAGTGAAATAAAGTAGTAGATATGACCGGAGGTATTAACCAATCAGTGATTCGATGTAGACAGTAAACAAATACACGTGGTCCACAGAAACCTTTATAAATACACATATCACTTGGCGTTCGATCGTCGTAAGCTTTTTATCAAATATCAGTGACTTTTAAAATCATCCTCGTTCATCATAAATAAAATGTCCAGCAAATGCACAACCAAGATAGCGGTCAGCTAATTGGAACAAAATATGCCATGGAAAAGACACCCAAAAGATCTATTTTAACCACTTTTGACAACTTAAAGTCACCTTAGTCACAAATCCAAGGTTCTCGACAGATCCGTACATTTTCAAAAATGGCTACGACCGGGACGGGACCATAGTTTAACGTTTGACTGCATTGTAAAATACATTTAAAGATCCCCCTGTCTAAACATTGATATTTATATGGGTTTCTTGCTTAAATGGTATTGTCATGAAAGTCTGTATTAAAAACTTTGAACAATACAAAATACAGTCGAACCTGCCCATGCGGTCACCTTCATTAAGCAATAACCTTGTTTTAACAGCCACAATTTTATTTCCCATTTCCTTTTAATTCAGTTATTTTAACCTTGATTTAGCAGCCATCTGTCTTATGTGGCCAATTTTTTCTCTTCCCCTGGGTGACCTCTTAAACCAGGTTTGACTGTACATTAAAGAATCTTTAACCTTTGAAAATATTTGGCTAATTAGAATCAAATATATTCACATAATTCTTTCACTGTTTCTCAAAAATTTAGTTCAGGAGATCCCCATCTAATCAAATATGTGGTCTACAATTTTCCTGAGAATTTCAACCTGCTTTGTCATTTTTGCCACTTAGACTTTTGTTTTTGACATTTCTGTTCGGTAATTTTGTTATCCCCCCCTCCAATGACTGCTGACAAGAAACATACTTTAATGAAGGATTTCTAAGATTTTCTACTGTCAATCATCAATCCACACTAATCCTCTGTATGTTTCAATTATTCCACCCCTCAATGATATCCAATGTGCTTGCGCTTCAAACCAAAATGGACGCTGTAGCAAATATAGTTTAAGATTATTCCCTTGGTGAATCAAATTCAAAAACTTCTGAAAATATACGTAAATTATAAACAATCAAGCAATTTCGATAATCAGATGGTTTTTCCCAAAAAATGAAAAGTTATGGCCAACTAGTCGACCGTATCTTTGGATTGTCACTAGGTTATTGGATGTGCTATCAACGATTCTGTCATTTGGAGTTCATAAAATAATGTGTATATGTTACAAAATGACTATTAAGTAAACAGAAATAATACAGCATAAATTACGTGATAAACATTTCGGAAGATTACCACTGCTAACTTATGTGATCCAGTCAATTTATCAAAATTAGTAACTTTTAAGAAATAAAGATATTTGGACACACAAATTATTGTTATAATTTCTTCTTTTCTTTCGTTCCTTCTGGAATGACCAATGGAATGTTCTTTAGATCGAATGTTGATGGCTTCAGTGCTTGTTGACCTTGGCGTTTTGACCTTGATGGTTTATCAACAACATTACTACCGTTATTGGACTCCAAAGCAACCTCGTCAACTTCAGTATCATTATTATTAAACTCTGGTTCACTAGGCACGAGTGGGAGATCATTTCTGGGTCCCATACTTGATAGTAATTCGGCAAACCCTTCTTTCATTGTTTCCTTCATCGTTTCTTTCATTGTCTCTGCCATTGTTTCTTTCACCATTTTTTGTAATTCCTTAGTCTGTTTTTCCTGGGCATGTTTTATATGCATTTCAAAATATTTCTCTTGTTTTTCCTTTTCTTCTCTGACTCGTTTTAACTCGTTTCTCACATCTTCTAGTTCAAATTGAAGTTTTTGCATCTTTTTGCCTTGGATTGCCTTTTCTTCTTTTGATTTTTCACGAGTCTTTTTCATTTCAAATATTTTCTGTTCCAACTGACCTTTTTGCTCTAACAATTCTTCTAGCCGTTTTTCCATACCTTGTATTTGGAAATCCTTTTTCATATTTGACGAATCGAGTTGGCGTATCTTATTTTCCTGGTCTCCAATTTTGATATTTAGGTCCTCATTAGTACCCTTGAGAGAGTTTATTTCTTCATCTTTCAAGGAAGTTATTCTTGCTTTTTCTTCCTCATTGCCTTGTTGAATTGTTTTTATTCGCATTCTGAGTACGTCGTTTTCAAGTTTGGCATCTAACAGAGATTCAGTTTCGTCTTTAGCGTCAAAGACATCATCTGTATTGTTTTCTGTTCTAGAATAAGTGTTCCTTTTTGATAGCGTTGAAAGCGATGCAGCCCAAGAGGAAGATCTGGTTTGCATTTTTTAAAACAAGGATTTGACCCTGAAATATGAAATGAAAATAGATACTTTAGGACATTTTTTCTTCTATTAATTGATTTTGTCGAATTTGGGAAACCTCTGATTTTATCCGTTTAACCCGTTGAGTCTGTATTTTTTCATTGTTTTCATAATGTTATTTTACACTTTTTGATGAGAATTTGGAAAAAAATCATTTATTTCTACTTGTTTTGTCAATTTCATTGATGTTAAATATTGCTTATTTGTAAGTGTCGCCCCGAGTTTTATTCCATTGTGTTTATTAAAGAAGATTAGCGACCTAAAGTTTTCCCATAAATTACTCCTTTTTTAATTTCTGCTAATTGCTTT
>MJUU01003244.1:20541-54916 GCA_002080025.1 Modiolus philippinarum | reverse complement strand
AAATGAAATGGTAAAAAGAAATATATAGGTCCGTGTACTTTTTACCGAGATACAAGTCATTAAAAATTTGGCGGGAAATGGATTTCTCTGGATTTTCCCTTAATTTAACATTAGGGTCATTTTTTTGTCTACAAGCAAAGAAGTTATATCAAGAATTTTATGAAAACCTGTCAGGTGTCTTAAATTGACCCATAGAACATATTCATGAAATAAAAAATGGAGGTCCGTGTGCAAAATTCTGTAAGCCATTGAACTGGACAAAACCAGAAGAGTTCCGAAATCTAACACAAATTCAAAAATGTGACGAGTGAGCCTCCTTAAGGATGGCCACTCCTCAAGTTAAGAATGTCAAGGATTT
This sequence comes from Modiolus philippinarum, assembly GCA_002080025.1. Taxonomy (NCBI): domain Eukaryota; kingdom Metazoa; phylum Mollusca; class Bivalvia; order Mytilida; family Modiolidae; genus Modiolus; species Modiolus philippinarum. Next base: position 54,558 of record MJUU01003244.1, on the reverse strand, counting down.
GAAATCAGTGTGCTTATTTATTAGAATATCGATCAGACATAATTTTAAGCAAAAAATATTGATAGGTCAGTGTGCTCGTTTTTGAGATTTAAGTGCCTGAAATTTTGACGGGAAACTGAACTCCTCTAAGTTTTTCATTAACTTTGCATTAGGGCAATAGACCTTTGAAATACAATGAAGATATATCAAGAATCTCATCAATTTTTGTCAGAAGTTTATTCAAGATGTATACAAACATATTTTGGAAAGAAAATTGGGGGTCAGTGTCCAAAATTTTCAAATGCATCATTATGGATAAAATGTGAGAATTCCGAAAATCAGAGACAGTTTCAAAAATCTCTGGAATTACCATCCTTAACAAATATTTTGCTTCATGTCCGTAAATTAATCTTCATTTTATATACGATGCAGTTGTCTCTTAATGCAAAGCCTATAGACAGCATTGGAAAGACATTTACAAAAGTTTTTACTGTTTAGTTCTGGAAACAAATATACTTAAATTTAGATTTCCGAATTTTCAAATAAAATCGGTTTTCGGGCAAGTACCAAAGAACTAGACAACAGGATATGTAAATATCATTGGGACTAATAATCTGAAAGCTGAGGCATCGACCCAATGATTTGGAAAAGGCATGTCTTTTAAGTGCAGATGAAAAAGATTAATGGAAAAATAATAATAAAAGGCATTAAATTAAAAAAAAATCAAAATATTGAAACACCTGGTATAATTTAAATATACATGTCCAACTGTGAGCAAATGTCACTATATGTACACCTCATCTGATACAAAAATCAATCATCATCATCATCATGAAAAGAATAAGGCCAAATCAAATTTTAAAATAGCTGGCACATAATATCAATATGCACTGATCATTCTGTGAAAGTTTCGTTCATCTAAGAGGAGTTGTCGCCACAATGGGTGTACCCCTATGGCGGACGGAATAATGCACGGACAAACGGATGAATTGATTTATTGATATGGGGTTTAACGTCACTTACAGTAGTATTTCAGCTATTTCATGACGGTAAGTTTTAGTGGTGGAGGAAGCCGGAGTGCTCGGAGAGAACCACCGACCTTGGGTAGGTAACTGACACACCTTATCACTTACGCGGCAAACGGATGGAAGTCACCATGAGGCCTTCAACAATTAGCTTTGCTCATACCACTCAGTAAGTTCAAGACGGCCCCTAGCGGTATTCGTTGCTAGCTATCGAATATCACTACAACCATGTTATTTAATTTTGTGAATGCGGAATCGTCAACAAAAACAATTAACTGACATAGTGTTCTAACAACCAATGTCATCCCGTGTCATCAGAGTCATTCCTCATGAACAAATTAAGGGATATAGAGTAAATGCACAAGGTGAAAATTCCCCAAACATACATAACAAATTGAACAACGCTTTCCCGTACATATTTAGTATTTTATATTTAGTATGTTATCTTTTAGTTATGGTATCTCTTTAAAAGTTTCTGTATTTTAGTGTGGCTTTGTAAGCCTTGTAATGCTACAACTAAAATGACCTAGTCTAAGATTAAATTATAATGAGTTATTGAAAAAAGGAATTGTGAATTAATACAGCACAAAACCAAAGGAAGAGCACACAATATGCTTGCAATACCTACTAGTGGGATACTTACCCCGGATATGTCATCCAGATAGAGTTATAATCCAGGGTTACAGTCCGATAACATTTGACAGAGAAATATATCGGATTGCCACCTTCTAAAACTAAGTTCCTCACAAAAATGTTGCCCATCAAAACTGCTTTGAATTTCAGGAGATTATTTAAAGAAGATTTAACGATAGAACCATATAATTGTTTGATATGAAACACAATTGTGTAATGTCCGATAGTGCCTGAATTAAATAATCTTTAAAATATCTTAACTATCTTTCTAATTACCTCAATATTGTTTCATTGTTGAAGAATTATAATTTTTAATATTTTGTAAGCTTTTGATGTCGGGTTATCAACGATTCGGATTGTTTTGATTAAAAAGATATGCATTTGAACAATATAGATCGGTATAATTCTCTCCTGCAGTTTGACAGGGGTATGCTATCCTGATCTGTATTGATTTTTAAATGCCGGATATTTTTATATCTGTTATGCGTATTGTGTCTTTCAACGTATAGAATTATTTTCCGCGAAACGAAAGAACTGTTTCAATGTTACATGAATAGTTGATACTAAATCCCGTGCGTCAAATTGTTTTTGAAAACGATTTTCTTACAGTGAATGGGGAAATGTGCTACCACTGGAAATAAAAGTCGTTATTCGGAGATAAAATGCCAAGCTATGGAGAAACAAAAAAAAAGAAAAACTGCAAAAACGTTGATAAAATGAATTCATGCATGGTATTTGATAATGATATAAGATATTACAGTTATATTGAAGTATTTTTTAACTTATACACCAGATATGTTCTACAAACAGAGAATATTTCTGGACTTTTTTTTGCTTTATTATTCTTTTGTTTCGTTTTGGTTGTGTTCTTTTTAGATGGTTTGTTTTTGTTTAAGCTTTGTTTTTGTATAAACCCAATATCGAAATTTGTGTTATATTATCTTTTTTTAAATTTCAATTCGTTTCTTTGCTTACATTAGTTTGAATGCAAATAAGAGAAAATCGGAGAGATTATTTTCTAGACAAAAACTGTTACTTTTCCTTTACTTTACAGTAACTTCGGTATTTTGTTATTTATTACCACTTGGTCGATGCCACCAGTTGGTGCACTGTTAGTCTCCGAGGGAATGCACAAGCTTTGTAGTCAGTTCTTCAGTACTTTAGTACTGACCCGAAATACGATTTTATTTGTAAACGTGCAATATCTTTTGCGAAAACTACGGATTATCTCTTTCATACGAAGCTCTGTCCTTAGCTGATTTAGGCTTTCCAGTTTGATCATATATGGTTAGTTGATCTCTGTTAGTTTTTAAACATCAATGAATTTATCGTCTTCCGAATGTATAGATTTTATCTGCACTGATGAGACATAAGTTGTAGAAATGGCCATACTAAATTTACAGTAACTTTGGTATTTTGTTATATGAAATACCAGTATACCAAAGATGCAGCAGATTTTTTGTCAGTATAACGCAAAACAGACAACTTATATCTTATAAATGCAGATAGAAAGAGGTACAGCCATTTTCCCGGATATTAATTTCCTTGAGCATACTAATTTTGGAAATGCATAAAATCTTCTCGAGTAACAGGTTATCTGTTTTTAAGAACAAAATCATTTCAAAAGCATTTCAATACATTCAGATAAAAGATTCAGCCACAGAACTAACCACTTGAATGCAATATTGACAGATTTTGATAAATTTGGTACATTTTTGTTATAATTCGTTGTATAGGACCTCAAGAACCAAACTGAACTAACTACCACTTGAAAGGGCAATTGTTCATACACTTGCAACAAAAATTTTGATTTTGGTTCTCGGTGTACTTTGAGTAGTATCATCTTCTCAAACACTGTAAAATAACCAGAATGACAAAAAAGGCTATTTTCAGACACGTTCGACTGCTAATAAGTCAGAAACTTTCAAGTGTGGCATGAATTAATTCTATTTCTAAGAAGTACACTTACCAGAGACCAACTTGCACGATTTTCGACATAATTGACCATATCCTGAAAAGGGTCAAGCATAGGAACAAAATTCACGCTTTCGTGGCCATACTCCTTTAAAGCTAAGAAGGCTTAGCAATAAAAATATTGTAAGTGCCGTGGAAAGAACTGATGAGTATTACCACATTCAAAGGCCAATACAAATGTATTGGTAAAATAGTCAGTTAATCTGTGCAGACCCAACGCAGATTTTATTTGCAAACTTGAATTATCTAATTTTTTTTTTGAAAACTTATGTATCTCCTTCATGCAAAGCTGATTTTGGGGTTCCATTTAGATCATATTGTTTTTCTCGATCAGTTTTAATACGTTTGAGCTAATGCTCTGCCAAATGTTTCAATTTTTTTAGCGCAAAAGAGACATAAGTTATGCAACAATTCAATTTACAGTCAGTAAGTTATGTATTACTAGCAGAAAGGATTTCATCCTGCTTGACCATTTTGATCTCACAGGCTTAACGCAGTGTTTTCAGATACGGTTAGACATTCAAATTGTTACATCTGACAAGATGGGAATAAATTTCTGGATGAATAAAAATTACCCGTTTAATGGATTGAAATGCACAAATAATGTTTTCATACCTTAATGAAACCTTGTACCAACAGTTTGAAAAATCAATAGGAAAAAGAAGGGAAACGGGGAATGTGTGTCAAAGAGACAACGACCCAAAGGGGGGTAATAACAACTCAAAGCAACCATAAGATCTTCAATGAACGGTGAGGAAACCCCACACCCAACGGCAGGTCGGAGTTGGTCCCTAAATGAAGAGTAATCAAGTTCAGCGAAATAAACATCATCCTAGACTCCCATAGACATAAAGTGAACTAACTAGTATTTTACAAAAGGATATGGGGTAAATGAAGGTACATCTTTCAACTATTTTTCTTTTTCGACAAATACGATCATATATACAGCATTATAATACTCACAAGACGGTATGTCAGTACTTAACAATTATATAAAGATGATTCAGTCCTGTAAGGGTTAAAGGTGCCTTTTTTAGTTAAGTGTTAAACCTTGGTGAGTAATGGTTAAAAGCACCAAATGACGCATGCAGGTAACTCTTTTTCTCCTAGGATTCATCAACAATTGAAGAAACAGAACTTTCATCATAATTTGGTGTCTTGGAAGCATGATATTTCTAAGTTTATAAATTCAAAGATAATTATCGATAAACAGTTGTCAATTATTTACAAAAATTTCTCGTTTATGCTTAAAAAACAAAATTGTATAAAAAAAACAGTACATTTCGTTATGCTGTACACGTGTTTCAAGGAGTAACATAATGATTAAAACCATTGTATTCGCAGTTTTATCTTTAATAATGTATAGTAGATAATAGCGAAGCTCCATTGACGAGGTTTGGGGAAACTTTACTACTCGCCAACTTATATCCTGCTTATCTCGTTATATAACGTTCTTGAAACAATTTCCAAGTCACGAAAATTAATGACTACATAAACTCTTACCCAGTCTTAGGGGAAGCATGGCTTAACCCGTTGATTTTATGTTATTCTGAATACACTTCACTGTTCTGTAAATTATAAATAATTATTCTATTCATTTCAGAAATGACACAATATACAGCTCTGAGACTGTAAGTCTTGAGTATTTTCTCATTCATTAACTGCAGTTTAACTGGCTTATTCGTTGGAATTCCCATAGGTAAAATTTGTGCGCCTCTCATTGCAGATCTCATTTTTTTCGGTTACGAACGTGACTTCATGAAAAAAAAACAAAATGGAACCATCCAAAACAGTGATCAACGTATTTCTATTTTCAATGATAACTGCAGGTATATTGACGATATACTTACTATTAGCAATCCCCCATTTTGAAATTGTGTCGATATCATTTACCCACTACAACTTAATAAAGCTAACAATGATTCCAAAAATTGCCTTTTTATGGATCTAACTATCATCGTTGAATCTGGTAAAATAAGAACTAAAACTTATGATAAAAAGGATGATTTTAATTTCAATAATACTAATTTCCCTCTTTTTGACGGTGACGTTCCTCTAGTCCCATCCTATGGAGTTTATATTTCTCAACTGGTATTATTCGCACGTTTTTTTCTACTCTCGACGACTTTAATGAACGTAACCTTACTATCACTTCCAAACATTCATAACAAGGTTACAGATTTCATAAATTGTTAAATAAATTTAAAAAGATTCATAGAAGATATGAACATTTGATCTTAAATTCGATGTCACTCGCAAACAGCTTATTACCAAGGGCATTTCTCATCCTTGATTTTACGGAAATTTTGCTAAAAATGCCAGAAACTGACTAAAATCCAAACAAAACTGAGACGTAACTTTCATTCTTAACGGAATAGGGGATATCGACAGAATATTCAGCATGTGTCCGTTATATTGGCTTTGGGATCCAATGACCTGAGGGTACTGTCGATGTCTACAAAAATGATGATTCATTACCAAACTTATCTGAGAGTTTTGAGTTTGATTTTTCTGCCATAGTGCAACAGTGTTTTACCGGCAGACTTGGCTCCTTGAACAAGAAAGCAGTTTAGAGGCTAGCACTCCTTGACCAATCTTTGAAAATAAGTTTTGTCCCTTTTCCTTTTCAAGATTGTGGTTTTGGAATAAGAAGTCTAGCTATTTTGCAATTGAGTTTTATTCGTATGCTTATTACATAATAGGGAAACGGGACAGAGAAAGGAATGGTTTGGCTACCCATTAACCGGTTTAATCCTACCGCTAGCTTTTGCAAGTGCCGGTACAAAGTCCGGTTGTCCTGAGTTCCTATGACAATCCCTCCTTTTTTTCCCTTGTGCAGTTCCTTGATACATTGTGGCATGTGACTGTTTTTCATTGTAGGTGTTTCCTGTTATCTTTTATTAAATTTTTTTATACATCTTTACCAAACTTTGTAATTAACAGAAAATCTAACATGGACAAATAAGATTGTTTTGTCAATTTTTTTTTGTCTAAATTAGGTAATCCATCATAGGCTAACATCATATTGATTGATTATTAGACAACTAATTAGAGGCTCATATACTGAGCCAGTATCGCTCACCTGACAAAGATGCTTCTTAGCCATGCATATGTTGATGACCAAAAATGTTTTCCTATATGGTCTAATGTAAAGCCTTGTTCTCTACTGGCATCCATGTTTATGTCAGGTCCAATTGAGATTAGTATTATTCTTTGTTAAGTTTTTCCCATACGTATATTACTCCAATACAGTTGAGTTAAATTTGCTACAATGGTTTTCGTGTACATGATGAAAATGAAGATTTTCCCGTGGTTAGTATGTTGAACTATCTTCTGCACTTGCTGTAATGTTTTTTTTATCGGATCAGTATAAATTGAGCAATCTTAGTTAAGGACATTCCATACATCATTCTTTTAAAGTTTGGTTGAATTTGCTTCCGTTGTTCCAGAGGAGAAGATGAACAAATTTTTTTTCCATGGAATCCAATGTTAAAACTATATTCCGTGCTCGCTGCCATGTTTTGCATCTAATCGGAATAATATGAGCAATCTTTGAAAAAGACCTTCTATACACCATTCAAGCAAAGTTTGGTTAAATTTGCTTTAGCGGTTTCAGAGCAGAAGATGAAAATGTGTTTTTCCAATTGGGTCCAATGTTCAAACTTTGCTCTGCGAAGGCGGAAATGTTTTTTATCGAATCGGGACATAAGCGACCTTTAAGGACCTTCCATACCTGTAAACTCTGATTTATAAGAGACGATGACACAGTGTAATTTTCCAATAGGGTCAAATGAAAAAAACTTTGTTCCGCTCAGGCGTCCATGCTTTTATCGGATCGGATCATGAGCAATCTTTGTAAAGGAATGTCATTTCTGTAAATTGTGGTCGAATTTTTTGTAAAATGTGGTCGAATTTTCTTCAGTGGTTTTGGAGGAGAAGATGAAAATGTGAAAAGGTAACGACGACGGACCACGGGCGTACAAGTAATAGCAATAGCTCACACTGACCCTTGGGGTCAAGTGAACTAATAAAAGGAATAATTAGGTGAAATTTTGTCAACTTTTAAAAAAATTATATCCTCTTTTCACAAAATAACAAATAACAGGTAAAATACGGGCTTATTTCTATCTTCGCCTCAACAAGACAAAAAAGCGTATTGGAAAACAACCAATTTGCATAGTAGACGAATCCAGTAGGTTCCAAGGTTAAAACCACAATCTTCTCTGGAGAATCTTTTAAATTTCGTTAAGAATTCAGGCTGAAATTGATAAAAACTGTCGATATCATTATTTATGAATGCCTATAAGATGCAAAATGTGTTTATAACGGATCTATATATCTTTCGTCATTATGACTGTCTTGTTCATTATGGTATCAAGGAATGTCTTGAATATACGCATATCATGTTGTTGAACTTGTTATTAGAAGTATATTTGCAGACGGAACAAGAAAACAGACAAATCCCTTTATCATGAAGAATGACAAGTCAATAACTTGTATAAAAGTTTGATCACATTTTATACTTAAAACACACCAAAGTAATGGGAAGGATATGGCACTTGAATTTAATATCATTCGTGATTATTGCTACAGATGTTAAATCCACAAAAGTGTTTAATAATTGAGAAAATTTTTCTTGGTGAGCATTATTGTGAATTTTATAAAATCATTTTCGCTCTCTCCGGTTTTGTCACCATTCTTAATATTTGATTATGAACAAGTTATACAGACTTAGTGCCTGACAGGCCATCGGCAGTCTTTTTTTTTCTACAAACCATTTCGTACCCAAATATTATCAAAACCTTAAGAAAATCTATGCATAGAACAAGATATATTGGAACACCAAGAATAGTTATATAATAAAAATACTAAATGAATAATTATGTCACTTAAGGTGAGAGTACAAGTTGTTTTGGAATAATACATCATAAATATTAAGCCAGATTAAACTTATTTACACTGGTTTCAATGCAGTTTGGCAAAATAAGAAAAGTTAACAGACATACTTCAAAGAGGTTTGTCAAAATATAAACATTCCTTGAAATTTGGTCACTGACCCTTAACAAGGAAAACAAGAGTGTGAAGTAGGATTGTACCTATCGTAACGTAAAAATTCAATTGATAAAAAAGTTTTTGTCAGGTTTCACCTATCTAAAAATATCAGAAGGTAAGTGATGTTTTGTGTAGATATTACTTTTTTGCATCCTTTGTACATGTATTCTTTTATGATAATCCTTTAGCTCGCTCGATCTTACCATCTAAGCAGTATGAACATATACACATGTAACAAAAATAGTTAATCAGTACCTAATTACATTTCCGTGTGCAGATCATTGCATTGCTTAAATGCGAAATGGCTTACTTTTTTGAAGGTTCGGTTAAACATCAGTATTATTTTATATTTTATCTTCAACTTTAATATTTTGTGTCATTTAATTGAGGTGTGATGTCACATTGCTACATTTAAGTGACTTAAATATCGCTTAAGTTTTTGTAAAATTATAAAACTTATGTGTGAAGTATAGATCTATAAAGACACATTTGGTGAAAAATAACAAAGTCATTTTGGCTCTAGAAAAAAGAATACGTGTATACTACTCTTAGGTCATATGGACAAACAACAATATGTTTAGCGTGGTCGCGTCATAAAAAGTTATTTGTGTACATTAATATATTGATAAGAGATATAGGTTCTCCAAAATCATGTTGTGTAAAATCAGGTAACATACCTCAGGTGTTGCCCAGGTATATAATACATAGAAAACGTTCGCGTGACACTTTTGTTCAATTTATAATAGAAAATGTGATATTTGGGAATTGATATATTGAAAGAAGACATTGCGTAAATAAATTTCTCAGAAACATCCTTTGATGATCAAATCTAGGTGTAATGATATAGCTATTGATATGAATAACAAAAAACCGTAGTTAAAATACTTTAAATTAGTTTCAGCTAATGCACATTTCGACAAATCATGTCTCTTCGGTGCAGATCAAACCAGATCATTTGTAATTCCATAAAGCGAAATACGTGTAAACGCTGATATAAAAACTAATAACCAATATCAGCTACGAACAGAACTATGCACGAGGGATATACTCCTAGCTTGGTTTTGAATAAAATTTTGTGCAATATAGATATTGCAAATTGGTTTTCGGGCCAGCACCGTAGTACTCACTACTGAATTGGTGAGTACTTGGTCACAGTATAGGAACCTATGCGCCTGAAATATCTGATTGATGGTTTTTCTGTATGCTGTTTAACGTTTTTATATTAAAAATACACGATAAACATACAAGTCCGGTAAGCATTGACCATATTCTCTTGTTCCGTGATACATTTTGATGTCCTACATGTTGACCAAATGTGAATAACGGATTGATGTATATGGGGATGACGTTTTTGAGAAGAAATATGGTGTTTACAAGTGTAAATATGTGCAAGAATCGATGATCTCAGCAGTCATTGAAGCAGTAAAAGACAAAATTCTTGGCTCAAATGCGTCTTTGTGTGTCTATATTTATATGGTTAGTCCATTAAAGGCTAAGCAACATATTCACAAAAGGATAACCTTCACTACTTTCTTTTTGATAGTAAGAATATCCATTTTGCAAAAATTTCAACTGTATTCTGTTAACAGTTGTGCTGTATGTCTGTTTACTGTTACAACTGTAAGCTTATTGCAGTTTTTCTTGTATTGAAATTGTAAGAATCTTTATAATGCAGTTACATATATAATCAAAATTTTGCATGAAAGTTTGACTTATCTTTACACTCTGTGACAAGAAGTTTAAAGGTCGAATGTTGAGTTGTTTATAAAAAACAGCCAAATAATTAACTCTTTAATTCAATGACGTGGCTTTAAAACTAGAAATCTTAATTTGACAATATCTGAGAATATTAACACACACTATGCACAACGTAAACCCCTATTAAATGATAAAATATTTTCTTTTCTAATCAAAAATGCTGAAATGCCTCACATGAACTGCTAATTATTCAAGAAATCGTCAAAAAGGCTACAGATTAGACCGTCAATAAGATAATTCAAGCTCACAGGTTCCTGGTGACTAACATCATGGGCCCAGTAAAAAGAACAAATACATTAAGATAACAGCCGAACACAGCACCTAGAAAATTGTGTAACTTAATTTATTAATTTGACTACTTTTGGGTTATGGCTTTCCATATTATTTGATTTTAATGCTGCTGATGAGAGGTTACTCCTTGAAACACGTGTACAGCATACCGAAATTTACTGTTTTTTATGCAACTTCGGTATTTTTTGTATTTTTGAACAATTGGGCCGATGCCACTGCTGGTGGACCAGAGGTCGCCGAGGGTATTCACAAGGCCAATAGTCAGACTTGTCTGACATCAAAAATTTTACCTTGCGTGATTTAGAAATTTACAGTTTTTATCAAAGTTTTAACCCCTTAAAAGTGTTGAGGCTTCTTTCCGTGTATGGCACTCGGTAGATGTCCTAGGTACTGGATTTGGCTTTCTATTTCGATATTTTTGGAAATGAGTACTTCTTTTTTGACTACTTTTGGATAATGGCTTTCCATATTATTTGATTTTAATGCTGCTGATGAGAGGTTACTCCTTGAAACACGTGTACAGCATACCGAAATTTACTGTTCTTTATGCAACTTCGGTATTTTTTGTATTTTTTTATCTAACATAAATTCTATTTTGTTTTAATGTTTTCAATACTGATTGCAAGATTTACTATTCATTTACTTCACAAAACATTATAGATGAACCGTTATTCATTAAACGAAGTATCGGCAACCGAATAACAAAAGAACAAGCCGAAGAGAAATTCGAAAATAGGGGCAATATAGGCCACAAGGAGTATTCATGAGACAGACAGATCTATAGGATGATATTTACGGGAGTTTCGAAATAGGAACATGTAATTCAAGGCGGAAGCCATGCCCTCAAATACCACTAAGACGGGGTGACTGGATTCTGACCTACTGAAATAAATATATACCACATAAGAAACAAAATTTTAATATGTGAATATTTATAAAACGGAACTTTTGAATCGTGGTTTCCCGGAAAAAGTTCTTTTTTATACGGAAAAATCATTTCATCAATGCATTGAGAGGATATCTGTAATTCAGCTAAGGGTGATTTATATTTAATCGATTTGTAGCGGTTCAAGTTAATTTTTTTTCCGTTAATCAAAATTTAGTTAAAAGAATTGTCACAAAGGAAAAATTATAAATGCACTTCAATTTCATAAAAAAGTTTGTGTTTTATGTGGTATATATTTATTTCAATAGGTTTAGAAATCCGATATTCCTTCTTACTGGTATCCGAGGCGATCGTTTCCGCCTTTAACTACACGAGATTTCCTTTTTCGGAAGTCCCGTATTGTTCCTAAATGACAATCATTCAACTAAATTTTAATTGACGAAAAACAATTAACCTTGAGCGCTACAACAGATTAAATACATACTTAGCTCAACAGTGTTCATTAATTAGTGACTTCCTCTCAATGATGTTTGATTTTTTCGTATAGTATCAGGACTTTATTCTGGTTTGAACACAATTCATGAGTCCGTTTATAATAAGCCTTATTCGTAGATTAGCTTTCATGCATCAACACCTACTATCCGGAACTTTGATGGAATTAATCGAATGTGTTCCATATGTTATATTTCCTATCAAGATTTAAGCACAGCTTAAATGTCTCTTCAATGAAGCAAGAAACTTAACAAAACAAAGTTTTTTTTATTATTAATCAAGAAATTTCAAGAAAAGATCATGAACAATAATATAGTGTACAGAGAGGAACACGCGTGAATTGTTATCAATAAACACAAAAAGAACATGGAGTAAATGCACATGCGACAAAGCCTTTACAAATACACTGTAGAACCACGCTTTATCGTTGTTTTGTATCTTGAAGTCATTATAATAAGTTCCAGACTGTCCATATCACTGGTCTGAGCGGTTTTAATTGTCGAACAACGCTACATCCTAGGTCATGGACAAACATAAAAATAATGTCTCTCTTTTGCAGGAAATGGTGGTACAAGGGTATTATTTCGTCTTGCTACTCCTTTCGATCAATGTTCGGGCTATTGACAGTAATACAAAGGACACGAAACTTATTCTTTTTCTTTTGGATGGATTCCGCTGGGACTACTTTGATTTACCAAGTGTAAATCTTCCAGGATTCAAAAGGCTGCTTAACAAAGGAGTCAGAGCTGAATACACAACTTCTGACTTCCCTTCACTTTCAATACCAAATTACTATACAATTATGACAGGTAATAAGACCTTTTGCAAATTCAGTGTCTACTGAACTTTAAGATTTTCAACGCAAATTAAGGTAATAAGTGGGCGACAATTTGATTTTCAGGGGAGGTCTTGGGCGATTTTGTCTGAAAAATTCATTTATTTTCATGAACATCTCTAACAAATCATTTAGTTTTACCAGATGTCACATTTGCAACAAAAAATTTATTCTTCAAATCAGAATTAATTATTGATATTCATGACAGATAGGATTAGAATATTTATTTTCACAGGCTCCAAGATTAAATTATGTTTTTACAAAATCGCCCAAGTTCCCCCCCCCTAAAGTCAAATGATCGTCCCCTAAGACCTTTTGTGAATTTAGTGTCTACTGATCTGAAGGATCTTCAATGTGAATCAAATGAAACATTAGACAGACAAATAACCGAAAGAGCTGTAACAACGTACAGAAAACGATGCAGTCAAAGAAAAAAATATAACAATAAAATAACACAATGGTCAGAATAGAAAAACAGATCTTCGAAACTCAGTATAACACACTGACTAAGGTCATGAGTCCAAAATTTTATATATTGCAAAATATTCAACAAATGATCAAACAACGCAGTAATTAACGAGTGCGAGAGAGTAACAACACATTACTGGTTGTCACATTTAGAGTAACAACACATTACTGGTTGTCACATTTAGAGTAACAACACATTACTGGTTGTCACATTTAGAGTAACAACACATTACTGGTTGACGTATCTGCTGATAAACTGCCAAATATATTTCATAAATGCATCAAAGGAAGATCTATAAAGTAAAAACGATAACTACCCCTAGATTATGATTATCGATAGAATTCAACTTGTGAAGAAAAAACTACCAGTTACACTTTTGAATGTTGTGTTTTCTTTTTCACGTTTTTGTGGATGTTTTGTGTCGTATTTTTTTCTCTTTTTTATCGTCTCTGGATTTTGATTTACAACAAAATTGCATCGAGTCATATTTAACAAACTTTTTTACATTATATTTGATCTTATGTTATCGGTATTCTACTGCTGTTGTTAACGGACAAATGAAAACTTTCGCGGGAATAGAACTAAAAAGAATGACAATACGTAATTCTAAAAGATGGAGGCTAGTCTGCTGGTAAAATACTGTCGCACTACAGAAGAAAAATCAAACTAAAACTTCTCGAAGGGTTTAGTCAAGAATTGTCATATATTTCAGTAGACATCGGCAATATCAGTGAAAGGCCAGTATGTGTGTAAAATTTTCAGGTCACTAGATCTTACAGCTAATTTTATGGATGCAAGCAGAGAATCTTGTTGATATCCTCTATTACGTAAAGAATGTTAGTTACGTCCCAGCTTTTCTTGATCTTTAATCAGTTTTTGGCATTTTTGAACAATACTTCCGTAAAAACGATGATTATAAATGCCCATAGTAATAAGCCGTTTGCAAGTAACGCCATATTTAGATATCAAATGTTCATATCTGTTTTAAAACTTCTTAAAAGTATTCAATAAATTATGAAATCTGTAACCCTGTTGTAAGAGTTTGGCTGTGAAAGTAAGGTTACGTTCATTAAAATCGTCAAGAGTGGAACAAACGCATGCGAATCGTACTAGTTGAGAAATATACACCCTGTAGGATGGCGCTAAAGGAATGTCGCCGTCAAGGAAAGGGAGATTAGTGATAGTGAAATTAAAATCATCCCTTTTATCATATTTTAGTTTTTATTTTACCAGAGTCAATAATGTTAGTAAGATACGGAAAAGGCAGTATTTGAGTCATTGTTAGCTTTATTTAATTTCATATCCTTTAGGTAAAAGATTTCTTCATAACCTAAAAACTGGAGATTGTCAGTAGTAATGATATTGTCAATATACCTGCTGTTGTCATTGAAAATTAAGTCTCGATCTCGTCATTTCACATAAGGGAATATCAAATCGTATAACGTAATAAGATGTATGTGTCCCCGCCCGACATGCTTTAACGGGTCAAATGGAGTAATAATGTGACTGATCATTGGAAGAATGAAAGGATATGGAGTGAATGTACATGTGACAAAAACGCACACGATACGTTTGTTTCTTATATAAATAACTAAAACTTCTTTTGTAAAATTGTTCAATATACACAATATTGTTGTATGTTTCCTTTCATATTTGATGACATTGTTTTTAGTTTAACACAAAAGTCGATAAAAAATCTACGTTACAAACTGAGAACAGAGAACACTCGTGTAATCAGTGAAGGCGAAAATGATTGCCTCAAAGACCAGTAAGAATTGATGACTTGATTCCTGAACCACTATCGACCAAGTGCGAATCGATGGGATCATTATCAGAGTCTAAACAATAGATGCGATTCCGATATAGGAATTATTACTGTGATAAAATCAATAATGTTTACGACAGTAATAATGAATTTTTCAACAATAGCATATATTGTGTTGACTATCATAATTATCTCGTCGATTCGCACTTGGTCGAAAGTGTGAACTATTAAATAAATATATAATACCTGAAAACAAACTACCGTTGGGTGTGGGGTTTCCTCACCGTTCATTGAAGATCTTATAATGGTTTTTAGTTGTTATTACTCCCCTTTGGGTCGTTGTCTCTTTGACACAATCCCCGTTTCCCTTATTTTTTCTATGTATGAAATTGAAGTGTACTTATGATTTTTCCTACATAAAATTGCTTTAACTTAATTTTTCATCGACGAAAAAGGTTTAACCTGAAGAGTTACAAATAGATCAAATTACCATTATTAGTCAGCATTTATTCCATAAGTGATTCCCTATCAGTGTATTGACACGACTTATTACTGCCATATGTTTACTTTGTGTCTCGTTTTTTCTTAGAAATTGAACTTGATTTGATCTTTTCATGTATCTAAAAGTTTGAAAATGGGACGAAACTAACAGTGCAATCGGCGGAAATCGTAAATCAAACATTGTGTAAACAAAGGATATGTTAGTACTTAACCAGTTCTGTGTTACCACTATATAAAGGCAATAAAATTCCAGTCAATGTAGAATAATGTATGCAATAATTTCATACTCATATATTAACTTAGGTCTACATACAGAAAATCATGGCATGATAGATAATTATATGTATGATGAAACTATCCATTCTCTTTTCCTGCTCGACAACTTAACCACGTGGTCTAATCCTGCTTGGTGGCAAGGTGGAGAACCATTATGGATAACAACAGAAAAACAGGTATGATATTTGATTTTAAGAATCTTACCTTAAATGTAGCTTCTAATATTGATTCAAATTTATTACGATAATTTCTCCGATTTCATAATTTTGTTTATCTTTTTTTTTTATTTCATTATTTATTTTATTTTATTTTATTTTATTTTGCTTCAAAAGCAAGGACAAAATAGTTAGAATTCTATAAAAATTTTGTTGTAATCTTCAGAAGTATATCGATGAAATATACGATAGAAAAAAATGGACACCAATGAGCTTAATATTTATCCCCATTTGAATGTATAAAACCCGGGGCTATCTCATAACTTTAAAATCTGACATCCAAACTCCCGTAAAATGTGTTTCATGCATAGTTGTCAGCCATTTAAATGTCACTTTATAGTAATTTGATAATCAAAAATGAACGTGTTGGCATCCACAAATATTCAACTTTTGTAGATTAACTCATTTTCTTTTTTATGATTCCTCTGTAAGGGTAAGAACGCCTATATGTTCTATTGGCCTGGCTGTGATGTCGAAATCAGGGAAAAGAAACCAACATTTTGTGAACCATATTTCAATGCCAATGGTAATTTTCCTGGCGTTGACAGCATGGCATACGCTATAAATAAATCCATAAAGTTGTTTAAGAATGGTTCTGCACATATGGTTGGTAAGTGCATTTAGTTTTTCCATATTCCTTAAATATGTCAAGCTGATATTTGTACCTCTGTATTGTTGGGTGGAAGTAATTAGATATAATATTAATTTGATTGAATACGTCGTTTTCGTTATATATCCTTGATTTTTTTTAGGGACACAGGTTTTGCATTTAAAATATGACGGGATATGGATATATATTTAAATGATATCGGTATTCGAATAAAACTGCTAATTACAATTCAGTACCATATATTAGGGTACTAATAAATTCTTTCTTTTCATGTGTTATTCGCAGACATTTTATGACCCTCGACGATAAGTCAGACACCGTATTGTTTACACCTGTCCGTCCGTCCATCCGAGGGGGTACACTGTTTGTCCACGCAACTCCTCCTACAGCTTTCATGCTAGGGAGTTTTTATTTCGAAAATCATTTGTACATATATTGAAGACGTGCATGTGGGAAGGATTTTGATTTTGGTGCATTTTTGTCAAAAGTATAAATTGTTGAACTTAGTCATTTTTGGTGATTTTTTATATAGGGTACATAGTTTGTCCATGCAACTTCTACGGTTTTAATACTAGGAAGTTTTTATTTTGCAGATCATTCCTACCTGTATTGAAGATGTGCATGTGGTAAGAATTTTGATTTTGGTTAAGTTTTGTAAAATATACATTGTTGAACTTAGTCACTTTTTTGTGACTATGTATAAATATTACTTAACAATCCCAATTTGATTCAACCTTAAGGCCCGTTTACACGATCAAAGTTTTCTATCAAAAACTTTGTCAAAGCTTTTTGATGGAAAACTTTGTCAAAAAAGCTTTGTCAAAGTATCTGTTTACACGATCAAAGTTTTGTTTGACAAAAATCTACAAATACACAGGAAAAACAAACATGGATGATTATGACGAATACCTTGAATTTTTATGCAGCATGGGGTTAGGTATGAATAAAAAAAAGGGTTTGTGGTAATGCATGGCGTCCACGTAGACTAGGAAAACCATGCACAAGAGTGGAAGACGTAGTCGAATTTAAATGAAAAACCTATGGCAAAAAGTGATAGACTTTAAACCAACTTTATCTAGAAATAAAAAAGGATAGACGAGGACAGCATGATACCTACCACTCTTTTCACGTTTGTACAAGTGTTGAAAGGAGAAAGGCGCCCACTTATCAGCCCCTCAATTATTCCGTACGGAAGCATGGAGGGGACATGTGAAATTTTTTTTTCTATCTCGTGGCCACGACATACTAAGTCGTGGCTACGAGATATTAACTAATTCCTACCACATACTTAGTCGTGTCCACGAGATAGCTATGTCGTGGCCACGATATACTATCTCGTTCACACGACATACTAAGTCGTGGCCACGAGATAGTTATCTCGTTCCCAAGAGATACTATCTCGTTCCCACGACTTACAAAGTCGTGGCTTAGATATAGCTATGTTGGGGCCACGACATAACAACTCGTTCCCACGACTTACTTAGTCGTGGCTTCGATATAGCTATGTCGTGGCCACGAGATACCAACTCGTTCCCACGACATATTAAGTCGTGGCCATGAAATAGCTATGTCGTGGCCACGAGATAATATATCGTTCCCACGACATACTAAGTCGTGGCCACGAGATACCATCTCGTTCCCACGACCTACTAAGTCGTGGTCACGAGATAGATATGAGTATGAGCAAAGCTCGTTTATTGAAGGTTTCTAAGTGTATAAGTATCTCGTGGCCACGACTTAGTATGTCGTGGGAACGAGATAGTATCTCGTGGCCACGACATAGCTATCTCGTTGCCACGAGATAGTATGTTGTGGCCACGAGATAGTATCTAGTGGGAACAACACAGCTATCTCGTGGCCACGACTAAGTAAGTCGTGGGAACGAGATAGTATCTCGTGGGAACGAGATAGCTATCTCGTGGGAACGAGTTAGCTTTCTCGTGGCCACGACCTAGTATGTCGTGGGAACGAGATAGTATCTCGTTGCCACGACTTATTATGTCGTGGGAACGAGTTAGTATCTCGTGGCCACGACTTAGTATGTTCTGGGAACGAGATAATATCTCGTGGCCACGACATAGCTATCTAGTGGCCACAAGATAGTATCTCGTGGCAACGACTTAGTATCTCGTGGCCATTAGTTAGTATGTCGTGGCCACGAGATAGTATCTCATGGGAACGACATAGTAAGTCTGGGAAAGAAATAGTATCTCGTGGGAACGAGATAACTATCTCGTGGCCACGACTTAGTATGTCATGGGAACGAGTTAGTATCTCGTGGCCACAACTTAGTTTGTCGTTGGAACATGACTTAGTATGTCGTTGGAAAGAGTAACTCATGGCCACGACACAGCTATCTCGTGGCCACGACGTAGTATGTCATGGGAATGAGTTAGTATCTCGTGGCAACGACATAGCTATCTCGTGGCCACGACTTAGTATGTCATGGCCACGAGATAGAAACAAAATTTCACATGTCCCCTCCATACTTCTGTTATTCCGGGGGTTTAGTTCCTGCATATTTATTGTGTACGGTAGTGAAGTATTTTACCATTTGATTTATAAAATGTAAAGAAATCTGACCAAAAAAAATTAAGTTACCTGCTTGGGTCTCTAATTATAAGTTGTATCTAGTGACGTGTATGGCGTGCCAAACCACAAAAATTAGATTATTAGATAATATGGCATTATCTAAGGTATACATGATCTGTATTTCTTGTGGTTTTGACGCAAATATTATATCATTACCTCCAGGTGATGAAAAACAGAAAAAAAAATTAACATAGGTCTCTATGAATTACTGAGATAATACATGCTTATCTGGAGGTAATAGGGTATCATCTTGCTTATCAGTTTACAGGTAATGAATTTACTTATCAGGTAAAGGTACTGAACTATCTAATGATTAATGTCAAATTGGTATATTTTTTTTTAGAAAAAAATGACTAACAATCAATTCCTTACTTCTATTGTTTTGAAAAATACAGAGAATGCGAAATATTTCTTCATTAAAAAACATAATCTATCGATATTATAACTTTGAAATTTTTCTAGGTCCTTGAAAATGTAGTGTTTTTTTTGTATTCAGACGAAATTTGAAAGTCTCCGCACAACAAATTTTAAAAGAAATATACTTTTTTGATTTTTTTAGTTGATACGATGAATATTTTTTGTTGGTTTCAATAAACAATTACTCAATTCTGCGAGGGTGGCACACTTACATGTATATTTCATAGAATATTCATTTAAGTAACGATCACGGTGACTGGAGGAAGAGACACATAATTTTAAAAATGAAATATTGTGATGTTGTAATTTTTGATAGATAGACATAACTTTATTGACATAAACCAATTTTAGAAAAGACACAGAGAAAATACAGAATAATATACAAAATTCGTTACAAATGGCAAGTGGATAAATCTGAACAAAAAGCGAGAAAAAAAGAAAAATGTCTGTTACAATTCCAAAATTGGCTACATATTTTTTCAGTATTTATACTTTGATCTGATAAGGACTTAATTTGATTGAAATTTATCTATTTACGTCTTATTGGTTGTAAAATAAATCAGATAATGCGATTAACCCACAGATATTACGTCTGATTGGTTGTTAGATAAAACAGATAACAGATAACACGCATTATTGCACGCTAAAACTATAAAAATGCAGATATAACTAACTACTGTAATTCTATTTTATTTGCAGATAAAACATTATTACCACATAATTTCATATCGACCCAGGTGTAAAATATTTATATGTACTTATCTGGAGGAAACCAGATAATGATAATGAACCTAGATGTAATATGGTCCACTGTGTCAGAGGAAATAACTAAAGACCGAAATGATCTTTGAATGTGTTTTTCATAGGGTCCAATGTTAAACTAAGTTCCCCGCTGTTGGCGATCTATGATCTGATGGGAACTTGCCGGACACATTTTTTAAAGGGGACCAACTAAGGAAAGTTGTGACCAAATATTGTTTCGATTGAACAAGTAGTATCAGAGGAGAAGATCTTTGAATGTGTTTTCCCACAGGGTACAATGTTAAACTAGTTCCCCGCTGGCTTGCCGGACACATTTTTCAAAGGGGACCAACTAAAGACAGTTGTGACCAAGCGTGGTTACAATTGGCCAAGAAGTCTTAGAGGTAACGTTTGAATGCGTTTTCCCCATAAGATCCAATTAAAAGCTATATTCCAAATTGGCGATTATATATGATTAGAAGCGGACATGACGTTTTTTTTCACATTAAATCAATCGAGGTATTTCATGACTGCGGTTTCTGGGTAGAATATATTTGAATGCAAAGTTCATGGACAACGGACACAAAATAATGGCAACAACTCAATCTGGCTATATCAGGATTGTAGAAAAGAATATCAGATTGTGCATTCTACTAGGTAGAATTAAAGGATCACGTGCAGAGGGCTTAAATTCGATCGACTAGCTATTGAAATTGAATCCAAGATGTACCCAACACTTTCCAGAAACAGATTCAAACATGAATTCAAGAATAAAATATTGTTTCTTCCGAGCAGGTTGGTTCTCTTATCACAAGATTTGATTCTATGGCACGCCGTTTCTATATTTATTCCACTTTCAAGATATCTTGTTATGTTTAATAAGTTATCTTATAAACTAAATGAGATATCTTATAAACTAATTGAGATATCTTAATCATTAAATCAGATATCTGATATATTAAATAAGATATCTTATTAAACTGTTATTAAAGATATCTTATTAAATATATGAGATATCTCATTTAAGAATTAAGATATCTTATTTAGTTAAAAAATTATCTTATTAACTAAATAAGATATCTTATTAACTAATTTAGATATCTGGTATAGAATTTCTTATAAAGATATCTTATAAACAAATAGAGATATCTTATCAATTAAACAAGATATCTGATATATGAAATAAGATATCTTATATACTAAATCAGATATCTTATAAATTAAATAAGATATCTTATTAACTTCAATTTAAATAAGATATCTTATAAACTAATAAAGATATCTTATATATAAAATAAGATATCTGATATATTAAATCAAGATATCTTGTTAAGTTTCATAAGATATCTTATCAACTAAAAGAGATATCTTACAAACTAGTAAAGATATCTGATATATTAAATAAGATATCTTATTAAACTGGTTATAAAGATATCTTATTAAATATGTAAGATATCTCATTTAATAATTAAGATATCTTATTTAATTATAAAGATATCTTATAAACTAAATAAGATATCTTATAAAATAATTAAGATATCTTTTAAATAATTTCTTTTAAAGATATCTTAGAAACTACTAGAGATATCTTATAAATTAAATAAGATATCTGATATATTAAATAAGATATCTTATATACTAAATAAGATATCTTATAAATTAAATAAGATAGCTTATTAACTTCAATTTAAATAAGATATCTTATAAACTAATAAAGATATCTAATTTATTATATAAATAAGATATCTTGAAATTGAATAAATATAAAAACGGCATGCCATATGATTCAAGCTAAATGACATAAGAAAAAAGCGATTTTGAACATTTGTAACATGTAGAAGATAAAAAAAATCTTTTAGATCTGCACCGGGCAAATGATGTACATAACGGGCAGCCGCTCGCCATTTTCACTTTCTAAAAACAGAATTTTTCTACAGAAAGCAGGTTCAGGTTAAAAGCTATACACGGAAACTACTGTAAATCTAGTTACCACCCATATCATGTGATGATATGTCTTCTGTTTTATATATCAGATTAGTCCTACATGCAATGACAGGAAAACTACACAGTCGCATTCTGACGCATGATGAGGAGGATGACCTGTCAGTATGTGAAAGCGAACATTCATTCCTCTATAATGATGACTTTGAAGCAATTGCTTTTGTCTAACCCAAGTTACGCGCCTTCTGTGGCAGATCCGCTTTCTCTGCTACTCTATAACTATCACAGTAATCATTTTGTACTTGAAGCATCAGCCACAATGGCTACAAATTTTGCTTCGCTACAACCATGCAAAACTGCTCCCTGAATTTTCATGTTTTCCTCATGTAAACAAACGTACTAACAGGACAAATAAATAAATACCGAAGTTACTGTGAATTTACTTTCTGCATATGCGCATTTCGACAACTTATGTCTCTTCAGTGCAGATAAAATCTAAACGTTTGGAAGACCAGAAACTCAAAGATATTTAAAAACTGATAGAGAACAAATAACCAATATGATCTAAATGTAAAGCCAAAATCAGCTAAGGACAGAGCTTTGCATGAGGGAGATACTCCTTAGTTTTAAACAAAATTTACAAAAATTTAGATATTGTAAAATTCCAAATAATCTGCTTTCGGGTCAGCACCGAAGTACTGACTACTGGGCTGGTGAATACCCTCGGGACTAACAGTCCACCAGCAGTGGCATCGACCCAGTGGTTACAAATAAATAAATACCGAAGTAACTGTGAATTTACTTTCTGCATATGCGCATTTCGACTACTTATGTCTCTTCAGTACAGATAAAATCTAAACGTTTGGAAGACCAGAAACTCAAAGATATTTAAAAACTGATAAAAACAAAACTCGAGCACAGATCCTCTCCCCTCCAGGTCGAGTATTGGGCTATGGTCTGGCTCAATCTGACTAAGCTGTTGGTCGAATGAGAGTCGAGCATAGGTCGTACGTGAATGGTAAATGGATCGAGAATGGTCGAGTGTTAGTCGTGTTAAATCGAGTAAAGGTCGAGTGGACATCGTGAGCTAGCTCGATCAATGAATTTTATGACGTTGATCGGGATAAAACAGCATGGTCTAGTGTAAACCTAGCATAAATTCTTGGGCCCGATTTTTCAAATTTGTCTTATTGAAAAATCTTTATTTCAACTAAACATTTGTATGGAGAGAAGCTCGTTCAAACCTTTTGATTTAGACAATGAATATAAAGTTATCCAGGCTTCCATTTGGCGCACCTGCCATGTGGTTCGTTTTGATTGGTCAGTTTCCATCAAAGTCCGTCAAAGTCAATTAAAATATAGGATGGAGTTCTATTCCATCAAAGTCCGTCAAAGTTCGTCAAAGTTCTTTGACAAAGTTTTTGATGCAGGTTTACACGATCAAAAAACTTTGTCAAAGAAAACTTTGACAAAGTTTTTGACGAAAAACTTTGATCGTGTAAACGGGCTTTTATGCGGGAGCATGTCATCCTCTAGTTTCTATAGTCATTTAATGTGAAAATACATTGAAAAACTAAGTGACGTCAAAAATATTTCAATGGTTTCATATTTTGGAGGTAGATGTTTCAAATTTTCATGGATATTGTGAAATCGCGCTGACTGTTGAGGAGTTTTGCATGTCCTTTTGAAAAAATAATTCGCAATTATTTTAATCACCTAAATTCCAAATAAAAAGAACGGCTTAAAACATCAAAGGGTAATTGTCATTTTACAAATGAAAATGGGCATCCCGAGTTATTAATGGATTGACACATACCGAAGATTACATTTCACAGGATGGTTTAATAAAAATCACACGGGTGGAGCAGGTCATGCTAACCCTTCCGGAGAGCCTGATGGCACTCCTTTTTTAGGTTGATATTGCGCTTTATTTTTGTGGTGTTTGTTTCGTCCTCATCGTTAGTGTTGTCTCAATGTTTGTGATCCTTATATTGCATGTGTATTTTGGATTTATGATTTTGTATTGTTGCCTCGGTATTTATTTTATTTATATACAACGCATTGCTTCATATTGACTTTTTAAATTAGACTAGATCTCACATTTTAACTTTCAAATTGAACTTCAAATTGAACATAATTGATGATGTTGTTATACCAAATCTATTTAGAAGTATTTCAATTGAAATTTCATATGTAAGAAGGCTTGATATCATAGTCAACGGAAATTATGTCCTTAGCTAGCTGTCAGTAACTGCGAGCATTTGTCCGGACAGTACCTGTGTGTATTGTCTTCATGTAGTATGTACTTCATTGTAAGGGTACTCGTCTTGATAAGTGGGACTTTTTTCTAGTTTGATTTTTACTGTGAGTTTTTTGTGTATTTATTTTTAGCCATTCACCACACATAGGGGGAGGGTTTGGATCCAAGAAAACGAGTTTAACCCCACCGCAATTTTTGCGCCTGTCCCAAGTCAGGAATATGTTGGTCATTGGCTTGTCCTTGTCTTCTTATAAAATTTTAGTTTCTTGATATTTGGGTTATTGGATGTGGTTTGTTTCCATTGATTTATTCACTTTTTTACCTTTTCGGGGCCATTTAGAGCTTACTATATGGTGTGAGGTTCTTCACTGTGTTGAAGACCATATGGTGACCCCTAGATGTTTTGTTTTTTGTCGTTTTAACCTGGATATGGGATGTTGTCTCCTTGACATTTACCCCATTTCCTTTCTTTTTCATATTCATCCTTTCCACGATTTTTCTTATACATATCATACCTCACATTACGAGTGATATATAAATAGCAGGACATTCAACTCCTTATGAAGATGTTCATGATATTCCAAAGTTGTACGTTTTTAAAAATTGTTAGACTTGAATATTTGTATACTTCGCGTCTTTGTTCTTTAATACCAATTTGTTCTACAACCCTACTGAATCAAATTTGTAAGAATTTTGTTTGTCCGTGTATATAAATTCAAGCTTGTTAATTTTTGCCAATATTTATAAATTCAAGATATACGTTGTCGGAAACGACAGCTATCCTCACACACACTGTTTGAGACATTAACAGATTTTTCAACCCATGATCATAGTTTTTCTCAATATTTTTTAAATCAAACTGTTGATAGTCGTTATTTGTTACACAAAAAAGAATTTTAGGATATAAGGTTGTTAGGCAGAATTCCAAAAAATAAATGGTCTTTGAGACTTTTAGGAAATTTACCAAAATTGGAATCAAATATTTTTGAAATCCTTTTAATTAAAATGTTTGTACTAAACTTAATAAATTATCTTAATATGGTTGCTGGGTAAAATTCCAAAAAAGTGGTCTTTGAGACCCCATGAAATTAAGCAAGATTAGAATCCAATATATTTTGAAATCCAAAATTGATGAAAAAGTTTATCCTAAACTACACAAACAACTACATTTTCTAGATAGAATTTCAAAAAAGTCGTCTTTGAGAATTTCAGGAAATTTACCAAGATTGGAATCAAATATTTTTTGAAATCGAATTGATTAAAATGTTTGTCCTAAACTAAACAAACTATTTAAGTATGGTTGCTAGACAGATTACAAAAAATAATTGGTCTTTGAGAGTTTCAGGAAATATATCAAGATGGGAATCAAATATTTTTGAATGGTGAATAAAAGGATATGGAGTAAATGCACATGAGACAAAGTCTCTACAAATACATGGTAAAAACAAGCAAAGGAACAACGCTTTTATTGTTGTTCTTTATCTTGAAGTCACCATGAAGCCTTCAACAATGAGCTTTGAAATCCATTTTATTAAAATGTTTGTCCTAAACTAAACAAATTATTTCAGTATGGTTGCTAGGTAGAATTCCAAAAGATAAGTGGTCTTTGAGACTTTCAGGAAATTTACCAAACTTGGAATCGTATTTTAGAATTCTTATTTCAAAATAACTCTACCGAACACTTGCTAAAATACATTATTATATGCAAATCTACCGACTATATGCAACAATTCTGCATAAAGATTTAATTCCTAAATCCAAAAAAGTAGGAGGAGTTCGTGTCACATGCCACAAATGTCAAAATCCACAGCTTTGGGCCTTGGTCAAAATCAACATCTTTGGGCCTCTTGTTTGCACCAAGATAAAGATAAAAAAAATCCGAAATCTATTGCTCATCTATAGACAATATGCAACAATTCTACAACAAAACTAAATCCCTCAAACCAGAAATAAATTAGGAGTTTGAGTCACAAGAATAGTGTGACGGACTGACGGACGGACAGACGAAGGGTATAAAAATATCCCTGAACTTTCCTCCAAAATGAGGAGATAACAAATTCGGCATAAACAATCATTTTTATAATTATTTTCAGGAATTTATGTGGAAACTTCTGATATGTATGGCCACGTTGTTGGACCGCATTCTCCAATATTGTATCAGAAATTAGAAGCCATTGATGGTGTGATTAGCCAGTTACTTGACAATCTGACCGCTGAAGGTCTAGACGATGAAGTTGTCATTATGATTTTTTCAGATCATGGAATGACGGATGTATCTCCTCGAAAAGTCATCAATCTTACGGGTAATTTCTATATAGATTCAACTTAAAAGTGATAATATGTTATTTTAATATGCACTGGGTCCAAAGTGCGAAGCGAGAATTTCCTTATTTATGTATGGAATTGAATTTGTATAGATGCAACTCGATTGAGTGCCTTATTTAAGTCAATAACAAATTAACTGCAATCAGAGCGAGCACCTTTACTTAAATAAGGCACATAATCGAGTCGCATCTTCATAAATTAATTGCCACTGACATAAATAATGGAACTCTCGCGTCGCATTTCGGACCCAGTGATATGGATGCCTGTACTCGCTGTATAAAAATAAAGCCGTGTTCTTACTTTTATCACGCTCAAATAAAAATCATGAGCCTCTGTTTCGTTAGTTGTTTTTCTGACTATGATTTAAATTTGGTTATATCAATTTTCACATGACGTGTGATACATGCATAAGAGGAAGCACCCATCTTTTCAAACACCCCGTCTCACTCCTTTATCTTTACATGTCAGTCTATGATGGTTGTGTCCGTTAATTGCACTCTTAGACAAAAATGTTGATATACTTGGCTTTCTTGTTCAAACTGCACTTATTTGGCGCAGAAATGAGAAATACTCTTTCGAGCACAGCAAGGCAGAATTCGGGATAAAAAGTATTTTTCTAACTAATGATGTCATGATCAAAATTTTAAGCTGCGTTACTTTGAAAGTTAGACCCGAGATTTTTAATACTCGAGGAAATTGTGTCAAAATTATGACAATGATATTATATAAAATTTTTGCTTGTATTATTCTCCTACAAGTATTCCAGAATGTTTGTAATTACATCAGTGTTTTCAAATTGTGTGCTAACGAATAGTTGGTTCAGTTATAAAGAAATGCAACATTTCAATATTGAACTGGAAATAAACCATGTTCACGGATTTGACATAACCGGTTTTTACTAGAGTCTACATATGCCAATAATTCTTATATGATTTGCATAATAGGAAATACGCTGATATGATTGGTTGAATTTACTTCCGGTTGCAATTTCTGAAGTCGTTTATTTTTCGATAGACGACGTTGACTGAACTACATTTAAGTTCACCTTATAGATTCATACGCCGAGTGAATCAAATAGAAGAAAAATGTGCGATTGGCATTATAAAAGTAATAATTAAATTACTTATCATCGAATTAAAAGAATTATAAGTATTAAACACCGTTTGAAAGGAATTTATGGGAGTTAAACGGGACCAAGTCACTCACAAACATATCATAAAAGTCCTTCGGACTTTTATTTGTTTGTGAGTGACTTGGTCCCGTTTATACTCCAATAAATTTCTTTCAAACGGTGTTTAATCCTATTATAAAAGACTGCACTTATGTTTTATTTGCAATGTATTAAACAACAACAAAATGGTTAACATTTATATATATTTTTTAATCTTAGCTCTTGTTACTGGGTTAAATTAGAAAACAATGATATTCAATATATCTGCAAATCCATTTTTTAATATTTGTTTTTTGTAATCTTGCAGCCTTCAAAAGGAATATACATATTATATTTATATTTTTCATTCAATATTTGCAATTGTCTTAAGAAAATAAATACAGTACTTTGTAGCTATTTGCCTTGGAAGGATATTGTTCGATTTCTTTAAATGTACCTTATCAATAGAAAGATACACTTTTGTTACAGACTATATAGACGTACAAGACTTACGTGCCCCGGTTATGGACGCCGGGGCAATTTGCAGTATATGGCCCAGACATGACAAGATGGATAAGGTAATATAATTGTTATACATTATATAGACTTACAAGACTCACGTTTTATCACTAAAAGATAAGCCAGTACCAATTTTTAGTAGTA
The DNA here is from genome assembly GCA_002080025.1 of Modiolus philippinarum. Lineage (NCBI taxonomy): Eukaryota > Metazoa > Mollusca > Bivalvia > Mytilida > Modiolidae > Modiolus > Modiolus philippinarum. The sequence goes on along the minus strand of MJUU01003244.1, from coordinate 25,708 downwards.
AAAGATATTTTTCCTTGTAATCCCTCCTGGTTCGAGATGGAAATGTACCAGACAACTAATTCTTACTGCAATAACGTCGCTTAGGAACGTCGGATGTTAAGTTTTGTCTGGTGGGTAACAAAAATAAAAATTCCTAAAGTTGCATAATCAAATTTTTTGTTAAAGGTGAGAGAAAAATTATTAAACTCCATTGAAGTGCAAGATTTACAACTCCCAGACACCCTTGGCTAAGATTTTAATGATTATCTTACCTGACAAGCCTCGTCAGAAAAAAATTGAAACCTCACCCTTTGGTGTCTGCGATTTCTCAGTCTTGCATTTTCACCGATATGAGATTCTTATTCGGTTTTGGCTACAAGGACAAAATGCAGTACATGACCTAGAGCTGACAGAATTAATCAGGTTATATTTTTAAATAAACATACAATAGTAACGGTTACCACTATTGAATGCAAGGGTAATATACAGTATATGGCCATTGCTTATAGAATTATTAAAGCAATTTTAGTATAAACTAAACAGACTTACAAATCTTGTACCGAGGCAATATGCTGTACATGGCCAAGAGATGATAGGTTGGATAAGGTAATATTATCGTAATGGACCATATAGAGTTCGAAGACTCATGGTTTTGCACTAAAAAGACAAGCCGTTTCCGATTTACAGGGTAACAAAATATTTTTCGTATTTTTGAGACTATATGAATCTAACACCGGTGAAAGTGCAAGATCGAAAAATCTCAGACACCCAAGGGTAAGATTTCAATATTTTTCTGACGAGGCTTGCCGAGTCAGAGAACCATTAAAATCTTACCTGAGGATGTCTGGGATTTCTAAATCTTGCATTTTCAATGATGTTTGATTTATTTTCTCTCATTTTTAACCCCAAACTGGGATTTGTTTTCCACCACACGGTACTTGACATCTGACGATCCTAGGCGACGTCAACGACGTCAGAATAAGTTGCCTGGTAGTTACCGTCTTTTACTGGGGTACAAGACAAGAATATCTTGTATCCTTGAAAACAGGAACTAGCTTATCTTTTTAGTAACAAACAACAGTTCCTATTTTTAGCAGGATGAATTTTCTTTGTCTTTAGCCCACTCCCTTTTACCGGTACAACACAAAAAATTACCACACAATATATTCTGACGTCGTTGACGTCACTTACGAACGTCGTTTGTCAAGTACTGCATGGTGGTAAATAAATCATAGTTTGTTATAACAAAAGTGAGAAAAATAGTTAAGCATTGTTAAAACGTAAGATTTAGAAATCTCAGACACCATCGGGTAAAAATTTCAATGTTTTTTTTCTCTGCAAGCAACTTCAGAGAAATATTCAAACTTTTCCTTTGGTGTCTGAGATTTCACGATGATCTTGCCTTTTCACCGTTGTTAGTTTAAGTATTCTCCAGAATAAAACGGAAATTTACCAGGTAACTAATTTTGACGTCGTTGACGTTGCCTAGGAAGGTTAGATATCAACTTATGTCTAGTGGTAAACAAATCGCAATTTGTTGCTATGAATAAGAGAAAAATAATCAAGCACCGTTGAAGTGTAAGATTTAGAAATCACAGACACCTTCGTCAAAAAAACATTGAAATCTTAGCCTTTTGTGTCTGGGATTTCTCATTCTTCCATAAAGGTTTGTTTATAGAAGAAGATGACCCATGTAAAGTCGATTCTTGCGACCTCATCTTCAACGGGTAAAAACAACCAAAAGTGCACATTTTTGTGATAAAACAATCGTAACCATGACTAATCGTTATAAATACTTGATGTCACATTGTAAAGTACATTCAAATTTCGACAACGTTGCTCACACAGAAAAGGTTTCCAAAGATTTATTATTTATTCACGGAAGAAAAAGGTACATGCATTCTATTAAAATTAAAGTTCGTTTAAAAAATTCATTGTACGTCTTTTCCTCTGTTATTCAAATAATGTACTGTTATTGCGATTCTAATGCAAATATACGATTCCATTGTATGGTTTTGAATTGTGTAGTTGAAACCAAACAAGTAACAGGGAATCTGCTCTGTCTCAGGTGTGTACATGGTGGAATTAACGGTCAGTTTTGACCAATCAAAACTCGCATTAAATTAATATTGCATTGGAATTGTTTATTGACACACAAAATGTTAAGTTACCGGTATTGGATACAGGGGCAATATTGAGTTGGCAGGATGGATAAGGCTTCAGGAAATGAAATGACGGATCTGAAATCATGTCAAAAATTACATTACCTACCCTGTTATCTAAACAAAAATTCTGCTTTTTCTTTGATTATATACATATACGGAGTCGGTCTTACCTTTTAAACTCATTGACCATAATCTAAAATTAATTCTAACAACCAACCTTGCAATGACAATTGATGTCTAAATAGCAGGAACCGTTCTTTCATGTTGACGTGTCCATCTTATTTCTCCTTCTTGTATAAAACAAAATACCGACATTACTATGCATTTCGACAACTTATGTCACATTAGTGCAGATCAAATCAAAACATGTTTCTGTTTAATGAAGTATGGGACTGGAATACTTCCTTGTGATACACCAAAATGAATATATGAAAGGTTTACACTTCATGTAGGTTAAAAGCTTGGATCCGTACATACAAAAACTGCTTTCAACCTTACAATCGTTGTAAAATATAATTTGTGTTTATTTTTTTCACAAAGGTTTACAACGACACGATAAGAGCAAGGGACGAAAAAGGTCACATTGAAGTGTACAAAAAAGATGAAATTCCGGATAAATGGCATTACAAAAATAACGACAGAGTAGCGCCGCTCACAGTACTTGCTGATTTAGGTTATTTCATTTTACAGGTACGTTTAAATATAAAAAAATAAAGTTATGTACTCTCGTTTAAAGTTTATAGTTATTTGGAATGAAACAAAGACAAAGCAGCATAATTTTACGGGAGAATGATTTTAAGCCGTATCCAATAAATGTCTCCAAGCAAATAATACAAACTAAATCGAATTGTTGAATGATAAGAAGCGTAAATAACTAAACAATAAAAAAAAACAAATATTACTGAATTCAAAACGACTTAATAAATATGTCATATACGAAATAGGACAGAGATGAATATAAACGACATTCCTGGAATACGTAAAATTGTAAAGAAACAAACTATCAAATATACTCGGGATTGCACCATGAAAAGTCTGATTGGAAATTGATTTGTATAACTTGACGGATTTATATATCCCCAAGCTATGCGTTCATACAGTCCGATTTGTTGCTGTTGTTTTTTAATGAAATCGAATGTATTCCAAGCTTATAATAGATAGAATATGAGTATAGAAAGTGGCATTCTGCGCCTCATTGTATGAATAACTAATTAAACTAGTTTACTGAAAATTCAATTTAAGCATCTTGATAAAAAATTTGTAAAATCTATAAAGAACAAAAAAGAACAAATAACCGAAAAGATCTAAATGAAAAGCCAAAATTAGGCTAAGGACAGCGCTATGCACGAGGGAGATACCTTATTCTCAAGTAAATTTTCTAACATGTAGATATTGAAAATGTCCAAATTATGTCGGTTTTCGGGTCAGTGTAAGATCAGTATCTTCATATGGCCATCTCAACAACTTATGGCTAATCAGTAAAGATCATATCAAAACATTTGGAGGACCATTGATAAAAAATTGTGAAATCTGACAGAGAACAAATAAACAAAAAGATCTAAATGAAAAGCCAAAATTAGGCTAAGGACAACGCTGTGCGCGAGGGAGATCTGCTGATGGCTGTTTCGTAAATCGATGTCTGTACAGAACAGATAAAGTCAAAACATCCGAAAGATCCGTTTAGCAAGATTAGTACAAATAACTTGAAGGGCATAAAGAAACGCCAAAATAAGCCAAGGACAGAAGTTTGCACATGACGGATCTTCATTACTTTTATCAAGAGTCTGAGCAGCAAAAGTCAATCTACCTTATTTATCTTAACTATGATTTTTACAATTTCCCTCAGACAGAAAGTGAACTTAGGTATCTCGGACTTTTGTGGCACATTTCCTTTTAGCGTGCACATGGGCTAACTCATTCACTCTTCAACAAATTAAGCCATTCGCAACATTCTGTATTCTGATACTTTACGTATAGTCAAATATGTCTGGAACCACTACTAAGCCAGCAAATGAAAACAAATCGTTTTTAATGCTTCTGACATTTATGTCAAGATACTCTAGTTAATGTATTCCATTGTAGCCTTACTTCAGAGATTATCCATATATCGGTCCACATCCGATGGGAGGTAACCATGGTCACGATCCTAAGTACCCGGACATGAGAGGCATATTTGTTGCCATTGGGCCAGGTATAAAAAGACAATAACTATCAATAAAGTTGAATCCTCGTGCTATTGACAAGTCAGAGTGTGCCCAAGCAACACACACAATGTAAAATATTTTGTTTGTTTAATATGCTAAGCTTACTGGATAAAACAATGTCACGACCATAAATGTAATTTTTATTTTATTTGGTATACTTGTGTATGGGACATTTATTTTTGATTTACTACTTATTTTGTTATCTAAAATAGGCTTTCCAATGCAATGATAATCTTAATCTAACATCGTTGTATTCAGTTTTATCTTCTAAATAAAAAATAATCTAAGTGTGATTTTATATATCCATATGTCTGTATTGGTAATATATACATTTAATAAATATCATATACTCAATTAGAATTTCACTACCGACAGTTCCACATATTTACAATCCTTTTCCTGTAATAGATTTAAGGGGCTATTTTTTAAATTAAGAATTGTACTGCAGTTAAATACCAATTTATAAAATTATCATACTTTATGAATGCTTAAATGGTTTAGAAAAGTGAGGGAAAAATACAAAATAATTTCAGCTTTGTAGTTGATTCTCCTGAAACTGCTTGATTGATAACATATTTGTAGAATTTGGAGTTTTCCAGCAGACAATAGGGATACCTTTGGGGACTAATTGTGCGCCACTTTTAGCAGATTTGTTTCTTTATTCGTATGAAGCCAGGTTCATACAAGGACTAGTTCAGAAAAAAGACAATAAGCTAGCCAAATCCTTTAATTTCAGTTTCCGTTATATACCCAAATGAACTCGAAATTATAGAGACCACTGATACACCATCATCAGCATCATACCTGGACCTTCCAATA
>MJUU01003244.1:0-19422 GCA_002080025.1 Modiolus philippinarum | reverse complement strand
ATGGCAATATAATACCAACAGAACAAACAAATGGAAATTAGAAAAAAGCGAAGTCCAAAGACATGTCCAAAACGAGAACACAGAAAACAATGACGATAAACCGCTGCAAAATACAGAAATAAAAATACAACTTTCAAACCAATGTTATACTCACAGTGTGGACTCCCATGAAATTAAGAATGACATCAGGTGCTCTGGCAGGGTAAGCATGCAGCTAAGCCTTCAAAAAGATTTAAAAAAAGATTTAGAAATTAAAGAAAGCTTTTGATTAGTTTTGATACTCACTATAATCAACAATAATATTTTATAATGAATTCCTCTGATATAAGTTCTAATGAAAATACAATTTGTTGTTTTTACCTTTTTAGGAATACAAAGCGGTAAAATTGTGAAACCATTGCATCTTGTTGATATCTATCAGTTAATGTGTCACGTGCTGAAAATTACTCCATCACCACACAATGGTACTTGGTCACATGTTATGGATATATTGACAGAGACATCGTCTGCTCCGTCGCCATATTTGTACAACCTACTGACTGTAATTATACCTGTTTGTATTTCATTGTTTGTTTCCTTCGTATGAGAACTAATACAAAATATATGTTGCAAAAGACAAAACATTCCCATTACTCTCTTTTCACCATCTTAAAAATAACAAACTTTCGCTAAGAATTTCGATCTAAGGACAATTTATTAGCTACTTATATCATGTTCTAAACAATTCTATGTGTATGTTCTTAAATAGGAATTTTGATTGTCTACTGTTGATTAAAAAAATCCATGAAGCTTAATAAGTATCAGTCACTTAATGCTTGAACAATTTGTAATGACACTCTTCAAGTTAATTTTATGTTTGTTGACGATCCCGCATCCATAAGTATAAGCATAAATGGATGACATATTGTTCGCCATTTTATGGCCCCGTTGCCGTCTTTTTTCCTTGTTTTGTCATTGTTTTTCTAAGTTCCCATTTTGTCCATGTCTATGGCCTTTGATTTTTGTAATTATCACATCCCTTATTCCTTTTGCGTTATACTGCCGTTGTTTTTAGCAATGAATTTCACTCAAAAAAGTGCTTGAGGCCGTCTTCAACTTATCATTAGGTATGAGTAACGCTCAATGTTGAAGGCCTCATGGTGACTTCAAGGTGAGAGTGTAATAATAAAAGAGTTGTTCCATTGCTTGACTTTACCATGTATTTGTATATACTTTGTCTTCTAAACATTACTTCAGGTCATTTCATTGTTAATTTAAAACCCGAGTTTGTCTCCCCTGCCGTGTGGAGTCCCTAAAAAGATTCCCGGTGTGTGAGGTGTATTCTCTCTAGATATTTCAGTTATGGTGTACTTGTTCTCGAGAGAATATCTCGTATAGATACTCTATCATACTTTCAAATTTGTCATATGCAAGCAAAAATATGTTGGTGCTTCTAGACCCATTCATATCGGTAAAGGTATGTCCAAGGAAGCATTATTTACAGTTTCATTCAACCTTACGTTGAAAAATAGTGTGGTTAAAATTTGTCAATAAACACAATGTAATTGATATAAAACTAAATAATACAGTAGCTTTTGATCAATTTCATTTGAAAATGAAAATCTCAAATACATGTGTATATAAGATAATGTTCGCAGACAAGTTAGGCAGTAGGTAGGACATGGGAAATTCTGTTTCCAAAAACTTATTAGCATATTGGAATCACAAACACATATATTCTTTAAAAAAGATTAGTTTTAGATTAACGACAATGATTCTAGAGTAATAAATTACATAGAAAGAACCAAAATATATGAATTTATGGGAATTAACTCCTTGATTTGCACAATACTAAGTTGCTTTGTTTAGGAATTGAAATGTAATATCTTGAGCCATCAATGGGAATTATGTAAAATTGCCCCTTTGTTTGGATATTTGTTTACATGTATATTCAGCTTTGGAATGGAACCGAAAATTTGGTCGGAAAACAAATTGCCATATGCCAGATCTACATGATTTCTTCATGGAAAGCCTCTTCATTTTAAAATGATATTGTTATTTAATCTGATTTAGAAAGTTTACATTTTACTCTTTCTCTGCTTCTCCTCGGCTTGTCATGTTGTTTGCAAAGTCTGAGTTAAAATTTTGCAATAGTACCTGTTCCGTTTGAAATTCAATACTTTATTGAAGCCACAGACTCGTATCCTTTCATTCATCATATATAATGCTGTAAAAATTTAAAACTAATGTGGTCATCGCCACTTTTTCGACAACTGGATATGATGTCATTGTGTTATTTTTCAAGTGTTGGTATTTTTTATCATCGTTGCAGTTCTAATGAGGTTGTATGTTATACAATTTTGAATGATAGTATTAAAATTATAAAATATCGAAATGGTGGTTACCTTTTTTACACATGACCAAACAATGTTCAATTGTCAGTACAGATCATAGGAAGAACAAATTTTAGAATATTTGAAAGACCGGAAAGGGAAAAAAATAATTAAAAGCCTTAAAGCTTATTCTTGAAAAATAATTACCGATGTTGCTGTTGATAGGACATGTAAATATTTTTTAATTTTTGAACTTCCGGGTGCACACATGGTAGAATCTAAAGGTCCGTGACCTATCTTTTTCATGTTTTTAATGAAATGGAGAACGCAGATACACCTATTTAGTTATAGGGAAAGACAAGACATATTTTGTTAAGAACCACACCGATTCAAATAAGAAGTACACTGAGACTGACGTTATCAAAATGTTAGAATTTTTGATCGACAATATTTTTGTCGAATTTGGGGGTCGTGTTTTCCAACAGACAATAGGAATTCCTATGGGAACAAACTGTGCGCCGCTTTTAGCTGACCTTTTCCTCTACTCGTACGAGGCCAAGTTTTTACAAGGGCTTATTCAAAGAAAACAAAAACATTTAGCCCAGTCCTTTAATTTAAGCTTCCGCTACATAGACGATGTACTTTCTCTTAATAATCCTAAATTTAAGGATTATTTACATCAGATCTATCCAAATGAGCTTGAAATTAAAGAAACAACTGAAACACCTACTTCAGTTTCGTACCTAGATCATTTATTGTATATTGACGAACATGGACGTTTGAAATCTAAGCTATATGACAAGCATGATGATTTTAATTTCCCTATTGTGAACTTTCTCTTTCTTAGCAGCAATATACCTACCTCTTCAGCCTATGGAGTGTACATTTCACAGTTGATTCGTTACTGTCGAGCTTGTAGTTTGTACAGTGATTTTTTGAACAGAGCAAAAACACTGTCCCAAAAGCTGCTTAGTCAGGGATTTGTTCAACCTTTGTTAATTTCATCCCTCAAGAAATTCTATGGCCGTCACAATAGCATCATTGAAAGATATGACGTGTCAGTATCCCAAATGAAAGTGGACATTTTCAGCTAGATTCACGTCTTCCCGGATTTGACTACCGAGTTTGACATTTTCCCGGATTGAATCACTCACAGTGTGACGGGTGCTGTTAACAGAGCAGGACATGCTTACCCTTCCGGAGCACCTGATGTCACTCTCAGTTTCACTGGAGTTCACACTGTGAGTGCCTTTGTTCTGAATGTTGTAATTTCTGGTTCTGTGATTTGTATCTGTCTAATGTCATTGTTTTTGTGTCTAACGTCATTGTTTTCTGTGTTCTCGTTTTTGCCCTGTCTTTGGACTCCGATTTTTGTGAATTTCACCCTTTGTTCCTTCGGTATTCTACTGCCGTTGTTTAATTGAAGTCCTATATCGTACCAATAAAAATAGTTATGAAAAAATTGTATGTCTGCAAAAAAAACAATGTGCCCTTGAATTGTGGTATAGGGCTATTTTCCATATAATTATATTGTACACATTTTAAAAAAATTCTTATGTCAGAAACCAAAACACCCCAACTACCTTAAAACCGATTTAAATTAAACTGACAACGAAACCTTACTGCAGAGGATTAGTAGAAAGGTACAGTCTTTTTTCTCGTGAATTTATCTCCTTCAACAAGCAATTTTTATGAAAGCATTAATTTTTTTTCCAAAACTCTTATAGCAAGTCATATGTTGAATAGAAAAAAAAACATATATATATATAACGGTCTATGGTAGGAACCCAAAAATTAATTTTGTCAAGAAAACCGCTTAAGGGCACGCTAGGGGCCTTCTTGATCTCGCTTGAGGTGGTGAATATTGTTCACCTCTGGTTGAAGACCCTCAGGCGACATCAAGATGTAGACAGGAATAAAAGCCCTGTCCTTGATAAACTGGAGTTTTCTGTGTATCGTGTGCATCTTTGTCACTTGTGCATTCAGTCCATGTCAATTAATGTTTTCTTATAAATTGTTTGATTATTGTATCTGAAATGTCAATGTTATATTTTCCCGTATTTGTCTAACCTTAGTAGCCTTTGTCGTGGATATCAGATAACATGAGGCTAAATTTACTTTTTTTGTAGTATTTCAACAGTCTGACAAAACCATCAATATTTGGAAGAGAATTTTTACATTTACATAGATAAACATATTTTTTAAGTAGTAAGCATGAAATATTTACACATTCAGAAAAATCACCATTATAGGAGTTGAATATCAAGCATAAAGGATCTCTTTCTAGATGCATGTTTAAGGTATTCGGAAGGCAAGACAGCAGGAAATTCTAAATATTTTTTGTGAATTGGCATTTCAAAAAAGGTGTTCAATGGTTTCTACAGTGTCATTACAAAAATTACAAACGGATGTTTCTGATAATTTACATTTCATCAGTAATTTATTTGTATATATAATACGGTGATTAATTTTGAACTGGAAAGCCTGAAGTGAAGCATCAGTGGTTAACTGAAAAGCATTATTGTATATTTGTTCCCGCTGATCTTCTGTGATTTCCCCTCCCAAAAATGTTTCCCATTTTATTTGACTTTTAATTGGTCTCTAAATTACTTTATCTATCAATATGTTATAGAAATATTTCGTTGGTTTCTGGAGAGATTTTGATGTTTTATTATTTGAGTTCACTTCATCAAGTTTGACTGATCTCGCAATTACGAATTTCCACTTTCTAGGCAATGCATGAATTAAGCTATTATATTCCATGAAATTAATATTTTAATCTGTTTTCACTTCCAAATCTTCTAAAGTAACTTAGCCCCCTCTGTCTTAACTTTGTCGTTGATAAAAAATAAACCATTTTCGCATCATTTTTTTTTCGAAATATTTCCTATCCAGCTATCTTTACCTTCGGGTTATGCCACAGATGTTGAGATAAAATCTCCTGAGACTCGGGGGCTGTATGGTCTTCTTTATTAATATTACCCAAAACTTCTACTATTTCTTGCCAAAAACTTGAAAAATTTTCTTTCAATTTTTGCAAAGATAATTTTTAGAACACCCAAAAGTTGTCACCTCCTAATAATTCAATTTTGTCTTAAAAAAGCGACTTCCAGCTAGAATGACTTAACGGGTCCAAACCTTTTTAATCCGTGAAAACTTAAGAGCAAAACTTTACATGTGCTAGTTTTAACCCTCCAAATTTGTGCCCCGAGAACATAACAGTTCTCTTTACCTTATCTGGTTTTCCTTGCCACAAAAAATTTTAAAAAATGCACCTTGTAAATCTGCTAAAATTTTAGCATATTAAAATATATATGGTTCTGGTAAAACTGTCAAACATTGGTAAGGCAAGAGATTTTATAACAGTTACTTAGTTAGTTACAGCTACGCAAAGATATTTACGCAAACGCTTTCATAACTAAATCTTTCAATCTCAAAGATAAAGATTCAGCCACTGAACTTGCCGTTTGAATGCTTTTTCTTCAGATTTTGACATTTTTGTTAAAATTTTAGTAAAGCACCTCCACAACCAAGCGAAAATACTGCCATTCGGAAGAGCATATGATTAAAATATTTGACAATTTTAATATCGAGAGCTTAGAGATCTTCCAAGACATGGTTGTGGAATCCGTTTCTCTAATGATTTAAAGGTGATTTTGGACAAAAAACTTTTCTTGGGAGTTCACACTGTCAGTGCTTTAGTTTTTTGTGTTGTCTTGTTAAATTTTAGTTTTGTCTTCTTCAGTAATGTTTGTAGTACCGATTTGTCCTTGTCCATGTTTGAATACTAAGGTGATTACAAAAGCTTTTCAAAATTTCACCATGGTACTTTTTGAGGGTTAGAGAAATTACACGTAGCATGGTTCTCAATTGGTTTTGTCTCAGGGTTAGAAAATGACAATAACCAATCAGTGACCAAACAGATCTTTCAAAACGTATGGCTTACTGACCGTATGACGGGTGCTGTATACAGGGCAGGACATGCTTATCTTCCGGAGCACCTGATGTCACTCTTGTTTATTGAGAGTTCGCACTGTTAGTATTTAGTTTTTTGTGTTGTATATGTAATGTTCGTGTGTTTTATGGGCATGTGGTGTCTTTGGACTTCCGTCTTCTAGTTTTCTTGCCTTTGCCTTGTCTCTGGACTTCGATTTGTGTAATCTTGTGCTTTGTTTCTTCGGTATTCTACTGCCGTTGTTTTTTTTCTTATGATCCCAAATAAATGTCTTTGAATTTGACGTGATTTGATGTCGAATGGTTAAGTAGGAAAACTGCAAACATATATAACGTCATACATACATGACAAACATTCAAATAGACCCTTCTAAACAGCATTTAGTGGATGTTTTTAACAATACATGTAGATATTTGGACGATATTCTGGCTTTAAATAATCCTGAATTTCCTTAATTTACAGACGGAATTTATCCTGCCGAACTTACTTTAAGTAAATCCAATAGCAGCAGTGATCATACTCCTTTTATGGATCTTGATATATCAATAGATCAAGGAAAGTTAAACACTAAAGTGATAAAAGGGATGATTTCTCTTTCTCTATAGTTAATTTTTCCCATCTCGACGGCGATGTTCCGTTAGCCCCTTCTTACGGGGTCTACATTTCACATTTCTACGATATGCACGAGTATGTAGTGATGTTTCTAGCTTCAACGAGCGAAATCTTTGTCTAACTGAAAAACTTCTGCATCAAGTGTTTAGATATCATAAATTGATAAAAACATTCTCAAAATTTTTCTTACAGATACATTGACTTATTAAGAAAATTTGGTTCTACATGCAGGAGTCTTATACAACAGGGCATTTCACATCCAAACTTCTATGTAAATATCATTTACAAAGCGCATAAATTCAAAAAATGTCCTTGCGAACTTATTTATACGTTGAACAAACTTATTCATAAAGGATATAAATACAGCATTGTTGTTAAATCTTTACTTCTTGTTTTTGTTGGCAAAAATATTGATCAGCTTTTCACCATAACAAAAGTAAAACAATTTTTAGGAGGACTTACGGTACGTACCGTAAGTCGCTTTCTTCAGAAAAATCCCGGGTATGAATATGCACTTCGAGATCAAAAATCAATTTTTTGTGGCCAAATTCATTGCCAATTTCTTCTTTAACTTTATTGTAAACTGCATAAGAAATATAACATATAAATGTAAGGTTTAAGCATAATTAAAATAGTGTTGTCGAGGGAATATTTTAGCAGTTGACATTGTGTCACGTGTCAAGTTAATTATAAATAACTTCACATATTTCCGTAGTTGTAGAAATAATAATCAATTACCTGTGACCTGAATATTTGTAATGTTTCTGAATTTAAAAGATGCAAAAAATAAATAAATAAATAAAAAACTCGTATAATTCAGTATCTTATAAAAAAAATCACATAAATAAAAATAATAAACCGAGGATTTTGAATACTTTCTTATTTAGTAAGCGTAGTTTGCACGTAGTGCTAATTTGATTAATGATAACTTGTATAGCTCTTTTATCGATACTTAAAACAGTATTAAATTGCCAATATATATTTTTGTTTTAAAGTGAAAATCCACGATTTTCCACTTTTAACCTAATTCCATTCACTTTATCTCGAAAATGCATCATGCAAAATTACAGTGGTGTACATTTTTTATTAAGGGAGATATTTGAAGTTAAAGTTGACCGTAGTACAGTTATGGGTATCGCCATCTTGGACGGGAAGTGACGAAATATTGATACAAATATAATACATTTGTATCACTAACAATTACGGAGAAGACACGATTTGTCAAAAGGATGCTGGGTAATCCTTGGTATGACCAAAAACCGGACAAATTTTCAAATTGGACTCACCAATAGATATGCAAATCTTTAATATGATCCTGAGCATGGCATACAGGCTTAAAAATTCATTAAATATATGATAAATATATCCGATTTTTTTTTTTTTATAAAATTCTACATTAGTGATAATTTCATTCTTGTCGAATTTCAAGTTGAACATGTTTAACCTCTCGTTATCGAAATAAATATAAATATCCTCCCGTCTAAAGCTAACTAAACAAACGGCTACGTATTCACTTTTAAACTGGAATGATACTAACACATTATATGACGATTTCGTTAAAAAGTCTCCATATTCAGTAAAAAATGCAAATTTTCTGTTATTTTTTTTTACAATAATTCATTTGATGGTGCATTAATAAGACGTTTAGTGCACGTCTTCGTGCTGCAGTAGAAAGCAAAAATAAAAATAACTATGGTCTTCTTGCAAATGTATTACATAAAAGTGACACACAATGAAACAGTAGCCTTGGATACAGGTGTTTAGACTCAGGTACACGTATTTTGTTTATTGGCACAATCAACACACGTGTCACTTGTCTTCTAAGTAGGGTCATAAATCAAACTTGGGTCACTTTAAAATGTTCATCAAGGTAATTTTAATGCAAAAATTGTCAGTATCTGTAACTTCACTCGAATTAAGTGATTTTAATATAATTTTTTAATAAAAACACGTATTAATGTTGGAACATAAAAATGAATAAAAAAAACATTATACTGAATTAGTGTTTTGTTTTGTCAAAGGCTTATAATTTGATAAAAATGATGCTATAAATAATTATTAACGTACTTTATGACCATGATCGAACAGAGAAGCCTTTGTTTTCAACAAGGACGTATATAATGATAAGTCCTTGTTTGCAATAAATAAAATTTGCACAAAAATAAGACAATAAATATACATGTCGGGTTGACAAAAATTCACATTCTTCAAGTGTTGTCTAATTACTGTTACAGACTAGCATATCATACATTCAAAAAGACGAAAGGGACAAGAATTTAGTTCGGTATAGATGCATAAATTTTGTAAGACTTTTATCAGACTGTATTAAAATGATTTAGACATATGTCCAAATGGTAAAGACCAGTCGGGACGGGGGGTCCGAGACTTGGATACCTCTTTTATTTGAATCTATATATGTTTCGTGTAGATTTTCGGCCAAAAATGCCTTGAACAAAATCTAACTATGCCTTGAACAAAATCTAACTGACTTTTTTGTGTCATGTTCTGAAAGCAGGTATTTCATTCCTTGGATCTTTCTGATGGTAGAATGAACTGTCTGTGACTTGCCATAGCCTTGAGAAAAGCATATGACAGGTCCCACGTTTAAATAGATAGGATATGACGGGGCAAAAGGTTGTACTGTTCCAACTTCTTCATGCGAAACTTCTATTTCTTCAAAACTTTTATGAGTGGAATTATTTATACATGTATTTTTCATCAACACAGTATCCCATTTTGCATAATGGCTATACATATTCTTGTATCAACTGCAAAATCCGTTATCTTTCAAAGTATTCAAACACTAATTTTAGGATTTCAATTATTTCATTAATATAATAATTGTGGCATTTTTATTTTATTTTATTTTATCTTATTTTTTTTATGCGTGTTTGTTTCTTTTGCTATTTTTTTTTATAATGGCTGTATTTTTTGTTTTTTGTTTTTTTATATTTTTTTTTGTCATGTATACCTGTTTACGTTTTGGTTTGAATAAAAATCACACGTTTTGGTTTGAATAAACATTACAAAATTGAGCGGACATGCACTGGGAGATGCTCAGGTAATTTGTCACCTGTGTTGTGTAAAACCTAAATATGCAAAGATACGACAATCATCCGGGGCATCCAGTTGGGCTCTTTGTAGTGTAAAATTGTCAACTGTTAGTTTACAAATCATTCAGAATCGAGACGGCATCCTGCATATAAGTATACATATTGAGAAAGAAAAAAAAAATAAAGATTATAATGTAGCAGAAAATTGACACAACAGTACATTTGATGTTGATCCAAATGTGATCAATGTCAATAAATAGATTTTTTATTTTTTTCGTTTTTTAAGTATAGGTGAAACAGAAATATTTTTGGAAAATGAAACATGCATGTCTACACGGAACCACCTCCCTACACTTGCATTCTCCAAAATCACGAATATACACGTACAAGATTATACTGTCAAGACAGGTGAAGAAAGTGTAATAAGACCAATTCACAGAATGATGCATTAAATATTGTAAATCAAACATTGTATCGCCTTTGTTTTGACAATTATTATCATTGTAGCTGGGTGCGTAAAATGTTTATAAAAAATAATGTTTAAATGTCAAGAATCTTTGACGCAAAATAAGCAAAAATATAGGAAAGTCATGAGTTGAACGGCGACTTTGTAAACATATTTTACGAAAGGATATGGTGAAAATGAACATGAGACCATAACACATATGTTTACTCCAACTGCAATAATTTTAATGAGCTGTATGGCCATTTCATGCAGTAATGAACTTTGTGATATCGTTAGTGATCGTTGTTGACAAACGCCTTATTACGGTACTCGTTGGTTATTACTTGATGTCAGTATACATAGCGCCCTCTACACAATGTCACGTGACCCTCCATGGCAAGACATTCTGTTAATAAAATACACTTTTTTGCAAAAAGTATTAGATATGCACAAATCGAAATCGTTATATGTGTCCGTACTATAAAAGGAATTAATATTCTCGTTTTCATAATTTTGCGGACTTTCACTTTAAGTACCCTCTTGGAGACAAAGGATGAACAATTATTATCCCCGCACTTTTCTGAAGAAAATGCGCCGATATTGTTTTGGTCCCGTCCGTCTGTCCGTCTGTCCGTCCGTCTGTCCGTCTGTCCGTTAGATGGACCTTGTCAGTGGAACTCCTCGCTCATTTTTGGATTTAGTATTTTAATTTTGTTATAGAATTGTTGTATATATGCTGCAGATGCGCAATAAACTTTCGGATATTTGATATTGGTCTTGGTGCAAACAAGAGGCCCCAAGATGTCTGTTTTATATATGTGAGCTTGTCAGTAGAACTCCTCCTACATATTTGGATTTAGTGTTACAATTTTGTCATAGAATTGTTGCATATATGCTGCAGATGCGCAATAAGCTTTCGGATTTTTGATATTGGTCTTTGTGCAAACAAGAGGCCCAAGATGTCTGTTTTATATATGTGAGCTTGTCAGTAGAACTCCTCCTACATATTTGGATTTAGTGTTATAATTTTGTTATAGAATTGTTGCATATATGCTGCAGATGCGCAATAAGCTTTCGGATTTTTGATATTGGTCTTGGTGCAAACAAGAGGCCCAAGATGTCTATTTTATATATGTGAGCTTTTCAGTGGAACTCCTCTTCATTTTTGGGTTTAGTGTTTTAATTTTGTATTAGAATTGTTGCATATAGTCTGCAGATCAGATGTGCAATAAAGTTTCAGAATTTTGATTCCGGTTCCGACTTTGGTAAATTTCCTGAAAGTCTCAAAGACCACTTATTTCTTGGAATTCTACCTAGCAACCATACATGTAGTAATTTGTTCAATTAGAACTAACATTTTCCTTAATTGAATTTTCAAAAATATTTGATTCCAAGTTTGGTAAATTTCCTGGAAGTCTCAAAGACCACTTATCTTTTGGAATTCTACCTAGCAACCATACTGTTAGGATTTGTTTCTATTTGGGCAAACATTTTCACCAATTGGTTTTCAAAAATGTTTGATTCCAATTTTGGTAAATTTCCTGAAAGTGTCAAAGACCACTTATTTTTTGGAATTTTACCTAGCAACCATACTGTTAGGATTTGTTTATATTAGGGCAATCATTTTCACCAATTGGATCTACAAAATAATTGATTCCAAATTTGGTAAATTTCCTGAAAGTGTCAAAGACCACTTATTTTTTGGGACTCTACCTAGCAACAATAGTGTTAGGATTTGTTTCGATAAGGGCAATCATTTTCACCAATTGAATTTTCAAAATAATTGATTCCAAATTTGGTAAATTCCATGAAAGTCTCAAAGACCACTCATTTTTGGAAATTCTACCTAGCAACCGTATATCCTTGTATACTTTCTTAGTAAAAGTAGTGACTATCAATAATTTGATTTTAAAAATGTTGAGGAAAATTACCCCAAGGGTCAATAACGACTGTTTTCTGTGTCAACAGGTGAGTGCGGGGATGGCCATCTTTTCTGATGGCACCACTTCTAGTTCATCTTTTCATTGGCGGATTAAGAGATGAGTTCGGGGTTGGATACCTCCCCTTTTTCCCGATTTTTTTTTATTTCGTGCAGAATTTGACTGGAACCCCATTGGATCTCTCCTTTTCGTAGGTTGGATCCGCTGGTTTATTTCACTGTCTTTTGACATATTTTTGTTCAGATTTATAAAGTATTGGTGATACTGACAAATGATCATGTAGGGACGTATATTGATATACGGTCTTTAACATGTTTAAGTGATCAATGCAAATGCAAAAAAATGTCAGCTCGAATTGAGTATAGCTGTAGAATTTAAACTTATCAATTAGTAGTATGCAGAATTCAAATTCACAGCAACTTCGGTATTTAGTCATTAGTAAACGCTGAAATTTTTTCTCTCCTTTCACAAAAAAAAAATACGATACGCATAAATTTGAAGTCTTATTAATGCAACCCAGAGGTGATGTGAAAATTGCGGGTTTTTTTTTTGCCAAATTTCGACAGTTATGCAAGATGTTTCCTTATTACTTCGGAATCATAGTATGGTCAAGATACGGCATTTACATGTGACTTACTTCTTTTATCCATTTTTTACATACCAACACATTTTTATGGCATCGCTAGATAAAAATTATATTACCCGTATTATCATCTATTTATGTCCAGAACATACGTCATTTCTTTAGCACTAACATTGCAGTTTAATTGGAAACCTTTTACATTCCCCGTATTATCAATGATATTTGTCGATGGGCTATAATCAACCAGTTGGACCGACACTAGACACTGGGCAGCTTTCATTGGTAAAGAATATAGCCTTGCAATAAACTAGCGTACTAACTAAACCACTACCAAGAGATGTGCGTTTGTCATACCCACTTGCTAGACGCAAAAATATATGAGGCTTTCAACAATGAGAAAATACTTATAACTTATAGTACATTGGAGACGGACCCTATAGCACTAGTTGCATTGGCTTGAGCAGAATTCACTTGATGGACGTCGAACAACGCTACGTCCATGTTTGTCAACATCAATGGATACGGGATCAGACATAAGATATCGGGCAAAGTACCCAAAAAACACTGTCATCCATTGCCAGAAAGAGGGGCCAAAAGACAATTTGAAATACACACGACCACGACCACAGGATAGTCATGAGTTTGTTGTAAGATGACTTGGCAAATAAAATGGGGGGATGAGTGCATTATAACTACAGATGGTGAAAATAGTTAGATTTTTTAAAGAAAATATGAAAGCCAAAATGAAAAATTTTGAAAATTTTAACTAAAGAAAGCCAGAGAGCATACAACTTAATCAATGGAGATCTTTATAAGAACTCCACACTTCAAGAAAAAATAATGGATATTGTCAATGATTGAATGAACAGGAGACAAAATTCCTACAGATACATGGTAAAATTAACCAAATGCAACAACGCTTTTATTGTTCTTCATCTTGTATACCTTCAACATTTTCTATTTAGTCTTTTGTTGCCCGTAAATAATTTTAAGATTATCTTTTTCGAAATTAAAGCGTAAATCCGACTAAACAGTACTTCAGTACTTTGATTCATATTGACAGTATTTGGCATTGTACAATATAATGTTCTTCTTTCAAAATTGATGATGTTGTTATACGAAATCTATTTAGAAGTATTTCAATTGAAGTTTCATATGTAAGAAGGCTTGATATCATAGTCAACGGAAATTATATCCTTAGCTAGCTGTCAGTAACTGCGAGCATTTGTCAGGACAGTACCCATGTGTATTGTCTTCATGTTTTATGTACTTCATTGTAAGGGTACTCGTCTTGATAAGTTGGACTTTTTCTAGCTTGATTTTTATTGTCAGTGAGTCTTTTTGTGTATTTATTTTTTAGCCATTTGCTACACATAGGGGGAGGGTTTGGATCCAAGAAAACGAGTTTAACCCCACCGCAATTTTTGCGCCTGTCCCAAGTCAGGAATATCTTGGACATTGGCTTTTCCTTGTGTTCTTATAAAGTGTTAGTTTCTTGATATTTGGGTTATTGGATGTGGTTTGTTTCCATTGATTTATTATCTTTTTTACCCTTTTGGGGCCATTCAGGGCTTGCTATATGTTGTGAGGTTCCTTACTGTGTTGAAGACCGTACGGTGACCCCTAGATGTTTTGTTTTGTGTCGTTTTAACCTGGAGAAGGAATGTTGTCTCCTTGACATTTATCCCATTTCCTTCATATAATTGAATTCCAGCCAATCACATTCTCTGTAGACAGGAAAAACGTATTTCTGTCATTGTTTAGGAAACGTGAAAACAGGACAAAAATTACAGAAAAGGTTTTTTCTGACGAAATTATTATCGTGCTAAATTAAACATTTAATTTTAACTTATGCCACCTTAATTAAATAATTATCTTGATAATTTCCTTAATAAAATTGACAAAATTACCTTGTTATCTTGGTTTAAAATTGTGATAATGCCCTGTTCTGATCCGAAATACTATCCCAAGAACGTGTCTGGGAAAACTTATGAAGAGATAATTTTCTGATTAAGTTGACTTAATTTTTGATTTGATGTCAAGTTAGTATGATGAACTGTTAGTTTATGTAAGTATAGCCTGTTTTCTATTCATTTAGAAAATTACAGTACATGTATATTAATAGTAGATTGTCTTATTTTGTTTGATATTGGGAAAAAAAGTCTACAAACTATTAAATTATATTTATCTATCATAACCTACTAAAACGTTGAGTGACATTGGGCATTTTAGCACAATATTACAGATGTATTTCAGACATTGCAAGAACAAAAAAAAACAATACTCATTTACAGAATATTTCATATACAAACATTTCTTGAGTACTCATATTGGTGAACTCTCATTATACCAAGTGAAATCAGTGCCACAAAGGTTACCACGTCCTCTCAGTATATTCATCAGTTTTAGAACAGCACGTGATAAATCCCGAAATATAATAAAAAATGTCATAACAGCACAATAATCTACATCGTTACCTTATAAACTGTAAAAATACCGTGGATATATTTTGTATGTATTACCATATGAAAACCGGATACCTCAAACATCCTAGCAGTTTGGATACTTCTAAAAATCATATGTAAATATATAACATATAAAAAGAATAAAAAATCTACAGCTATTTAAAGAAATGAACATTTGAAATAACAAAATACCGATGCCACTGTAAATTCACTTTCCGCATATGTGCCTGTCGACAACATATGTCCCTTCAGTGCAGATAAAACCAAAACATTCGGAAATCCATGAATCGAAAATGTGTAAAAGCTGATAGAAAACAAATAACCAAAAGGGTCTAAATAGAAAACCCAATATTAAGCTAAGGACAGATTTGTTCTTGACTACTGATGAGTCTATTTTAATTCATTACATTTAGAAACGAATACTGAAGGAATATAGAAGAAAATGGATAATTGAGGTTCAAATATCCAAACAATGGCATAAAAAGAGGCAATATTCAGCTAATGACAGAACTGTTCATGAGGAGATACGCCTTAGTTTTAAACAAAACTTTGTAAAATTCAGTCATTGCAAGTTTCAATAAAATCGGTTTTCGGGTCAGCACTGAAGTACTGAATACTGGCTTGGTGAATACCCTCAGGTTCTGACAGACCACCAGCAGAGGCATCGGCTTGATGGTAAAAAATAACAAAATGCCGAAGTTACTGTGATTTTGCTTCTGCATATGCACATTTCGACAATATATGTCTCTTCAGTGCGGATAAAGTCAAAATTAGGTGCTCTGGAAAAGCATGTCCTGCTCTCTTAAGAGCATAGATCACACTATCGGCGAGTCCATCTAGGATAAATGCAAAATCTGTTACGTCAAATCCGGGAAGACGTAAATCTAGCTGAGGGAAACGAATACTGAAGCAATATTGAAGAGAATGGATAATTGAGGTTCTAAACAATTTCATAAAAAATCGGACAAAAGGACGAAAAGCAAAGAGACCAGAACGCCTCAAAAATAAGTCACTAGAAGTGTGAACCCCAAAATGTAATATTCCTTTAATGAACCAGATAAAAACTGAAGGCATTTTCAAGTGCTACAAAAGGGTTTGCAACAACGCAGTAGATACCGAAGGAACAAATAACTGACTGCCGAAATTACTGTAAATTTAGTTTTGGATTGGCAATTTCAAAAAATAAAGCCCAGAGACACGACCAAAAGTAGTACACAGAGAAACAATGACGTAAGAGAACTACAAAACATGGAAATAAAGACATATAACATTCAAAAACCAAGACACTCACAGTGTAAACTCCCATAAAGTCGATAGTGAATTAAAAAAATACCGAAATTAATGTGAATTTTGTTTCTGCATGTGCGTAATTCGACAATTAATGTCTCCTCAGTGCAGATAAAGTCAAATCATTTGGAATCGCATAAGCTGAAAAACCTGTAAAATCTGATAGATAGAGAACAAATGATCAATAAGATCTAAATAGAAAAGCAAAATCCAGCTAAGGACAAGGCTATGAAATAGGGAGATACTTTCTAACATTCAGATAATATAAATTTCCAAATGAAATCAGTTTTCGGGGCAGCACCGAAGTACTGGCTACTTGGTTGGTGAATACCCACAGGGACTAACATTCCACTAGCAGAAGCATCGGCCCAGTGGTAATAAATAACAAAATACCAAGTAACTGAATGTTGTTTGTGTATGTACGCATTTCGACAATATATCTCTTCAGTGCAGATGAAGTCAAAATAAGGTGCTCTGGAAGGAAAATCATGCCCTGTTTTGTTCACAGCATAGATCACACTGTCAGCGAGTCCATCTAGGATAAAGGCAAAATCGGTTACGTCAAATCCTGGAAGACGTGAATCAAGCTGAAATGTCCGTTTTCAATGTGGACACCAATTATTTGTTTTGCTTTTCTCATGTTGTCTCCATTTGTATGACATCTGAATTGCAATATTTTATTGGTTGTTCGATTTTTGTCTAGATTCTGCTATAAGTTTAAAACATTTTCCACAAAAAAGTTAAACCATCAATCAGCAAATGTACACGTATGCCTACACTGTAAGACATTTTGTCTTAAGGCAAACCATTTCACAGGCTACTACAATAGGGCAATTTGGCAAACATAAATGTGAGTACAAATTGATGATTCATTATTTTAAACCCTAGATTGACTCACTGTGTGTGGTGAATGCAGTATTCTTACCTTTTTGGAGCACCTGATGTCGCTCTTGCTTTGGTGGGAGTAAACTGGGACTAATATAAAATTAGTCCCAGGAGTAAATAACACTGTAGTTTTGACTTTTGTGTTTTTATCTTTGTGACTTTTCGAAAGTTTTATGCATTTGTACATGCGTTTTCTCGTTTTTCGCGCCACTTTTAGCTGATCTCTTCCTTTTTTCGTATGAGGCGAAGTTTTTACAAGGGCTTACACAGAAAAACAAAAACATTTAGCCCAGCCCTTTAATTTCAGCTTCCGCTACATAGACGATGTACTTTCTCTTGATAATCCAAAATTCAAGGAATATTTACACCAGATCTATCCCAATGAGCTTGAAATTAAAGAGACTACCGATACACCTACTTCAGCTTCGTATTTAGATCTTTTAATTTACATTGACGAAAATGGACGTTTGAAATCTAAGCTGTTTTACAAACGTGATGATTTTAACTTCCCAATTGTGAACTTTCCCTTTCTGAGAAGCAATATACATACCTCTTCAGCCTGTGGAGTGTACATTTCACAGTTGATTCGTTACTGTCGGGCATGCAGTTTATACAGTGACTTTTTAGTTAGAACAGAAACACTGTCCCAAAAGCTGCTTAGTCAGGGATTTGTTCAGCCTTTGTTACTTTCATCCCTTCAGAAATTCTATGGCCGTCACCATGACATCATTGACAGATATGACGTGTCTGTGTCCCAAATGAAAACGGACATTTTCAGCTAGATTTCACGTCTTCACGGATTTGACATAATCGGATTTGACTCAACCCTGGATTGACTCACTGATAGTGTGACGGGTGTCGCTAGCGGAGCAGGACATGATTACCCTTCCGGAGCACCTGATGTCACTCCCGGTTTTCATGGGAGTTCACACTGTGAGTGCCTTAGTTCATAATGTTATCTTTTTATTTCCGTGCATTGTAGCTATCTCACACCCTTGTTTTGTCTTTGTTTTTATCTTTTACCGTTTTTGCCATGTCTTTGGACTTCGATTTTGTAGTCATCGCTTCCCTTGTTCCTTCGGTATTCTACTGCCGTTGTTTTGCCATAGCTGTTGACTTTGAACTTTGGTTGACGTATAGTTTTGCTGGTCTGGTCTTTCTATGAACAATCTGCTGGGTCAATCTCGGCTAATTATACCAATTTGACCACATAGACTCGGCCACGGGGACAAACCCATGTTTTAACATTTCAATGTACTTAAAGAGATAATATTGTAGGCATTTTATATAGCATTGACGAATGAAAAAATATGAAAAATTCCTTCCCTATTGTTTCACTTCATAACTAGTCATTTTCTTTCTCAAATTTCCTTAATACTTGAGTATGTCATTTTGTGATTAATTTATTGTATTTTGTGAGAATGTTATTTTTTGTTTCTGTAAGGCACCAAAATCACATTTCAAAATAAGTATCATTTTACCGGGTAAACACGATAAATCAACAATAACTAGTATTTCATGAAGTATACTCTACACGAATTGAAGTATTGCCGATTTGTGTCTTTTGTAGGAAATGGAAGCATGGGGATGTTGTTTTCTGTTATTCCTTTTCATCAATACGTATGGAAGTAATGCTAAGGATACCAAATTGATACTGTTTCTTTTGGATGGATTCCGTTGGGATTACTTTGATCAACCAAATTTAAGTCTTCCAGGGTTCAAAAAACTGTTAGACAATGGTGTCAGGGCTAAGTATGCTACATCCGACTTCCCTACGCTTTCCATGCCGAATTACTACACAATTATGACAGGTAAGTTAGCCATATGCAAGGAACTTAGTAGAAGAAATGAAGATACATATTTTAAAAAATATTATCAAAGAATT